>JAYMFX010221789.1:0-10657 GCA_036784945.1 Monocelis spectator | reverse complement strand
CTCTCTCTAACTCGAGTCTACTTGCTGTGTATAGTGTTTGTATTTTCTAATAGACAATCCTTTCTCTCTCTCTCTCTAACTAGAGTCTACTTGCTGTGTATAGTGTTTGTATTTTCTAATAGACAATCCTTTCTCTCTCTCTCTCTAACTTGAGTCTACTTGCTATGAATCTGTACTTTCTCGCTGGTATCATAGCTTTCTTCATGAATTATTAATTGGTATTAAATGAACACCAATACGTTTTTCTACCATAATAAAGACGGATTTCTCTGCACCCCAAGGGGTTGTCATTATAGCAGTGTTCTTTTGTAGTTAATCCTCAGTCGAGAAAAGTTTTAATTCAAATTAGTAAATTAGAGAATATAGCGATTGAAAGTTTATGTAGTTCTATCCATGATGATCAAATTTGCACTGATGGAGAGATCAACCATTTCAACTGCATGGAAGGTGCAAAGTTGAACACGAGATTCTATTGAGTGCATCATTATTTGAAATGACTACGCATTTGTTCTTCAAAATATGAATTATTGATTTTCTTATTATATTGAATTAAATCCGTTGCTGAATAGAAAATTAAATCGGCCCCAAAAGTGTTAAAAGAGAGAGTTAGCTCATACCCCAAAAGAACCGTTGTACTTATAATCAGTTAGCTTAAATAAATAAAACAAAGAAATCTTTGTTGAGCCAACAAATGTTTTTTAAATAAAATTGTTTGAATTCTACTTGAATTAATTTGAATGTATTCTTCCCTTGCAAGTCCAAAACTAAATTAATCATTTCACGGATAAATTGTATTTATTTTTTTAATTTATAGTATTTTCTGTTTGCAATGCAATATAAATTCTGTAGAAAAAATCTCTTGCTCTTTATATAAATCAGCTGTTCTATTTAAGCAATTTGTTTCATTGGCTTCCCAAACTTATGTCTTCTTTCAATTAATTTCTCATTCTTATCCTATGTATACTCAATGTGAATATTTTCTTAATACTAAATCAATAAGTTAACTATTTTAGATAAAACAAAAAATTTGCCAACTTAACAAAGATACCTTTTTTAGTTTTCTTTATTTAAGCTAACTGATTATATTTCAGTTCTTTTTGCTTCATTAACTTGAAGCACAAATTCTGTACCCACAAATAATCTATTAATACAGGAAATAATAATAGAAGGAAAATAGTTGACTGATAGAAAAGTGTGATGGCATAAAAATCTTAATTTCTCTCTACCCTATTCTCACTCTAAAGCCCCATAGCAACAGGACATCCAAATGAATAAAATATTTGAAATTCTCGTAGAAATTTAAAGATGGATGAAGATGAATGACGAAAAATGCGATTTTTTGCCCGGCCATATCTCGTGATGGCCGGTTGCAATTGATCTTAATGAAACTTTGTCCATGTTTTAGTATCGGACAAGACCCATTGCATACAGAATTTCAAATCATTTGGTTGGGTTTAGATGGGATCTCTAGAGATATTTGAAAATCGACCTATTTTCAACTAACCTAGATATAATATTATATTATGTAGTAAATTATAGCATGGCTGTAGGCCGTTATGAGCTAACTAGCCTATCACCATAGGCTTAGTTGTCACTACACTCATTTCATATTTCCCCTGAAAGAATGCAAACCGAATTACCCAACTTAGTGAAGATATATTTAGATAGGCAGTGGATAGGAGAGTGATTAGACGGCAGAGAGAAGTTAGGAGAATGATTGATGAGTCACACAACACATCACTATGTTATAACCACATAACACAGTCGCGAATCGATATTGGCGGAGAGTGAATGGTGGCATTTAGACAGCAGCATCACTAAGATGAGATGCCTGATGTATGCAGGTATTATCCAGATAAATCGAGCTTAACCATAATTGCTATTCTACTACCGGGTTGTGATTGTGACTAAGAATAGAGTCGTTGTAACGAGAATATCATTTGAAATACACCTAGAAAGGAAGGTGTAAGAGGCTTAATAAGTACTGAAGACATAGAAATGTCAATTAGAAAGGTTATCGTAAGAAATGAAACTGAAAACATCACGGTAAACAGAAAGATAAATCAGAGCAGGTCAAATCCTACATGACCGTATGACTATCAGTCGTCGACCCAGTCGAAGTTCAATGGATTCTGACTTACCTCTGAACAATCGTCCTTCAATTGTGACAGGAAAATGGGGAGTAAATGCTCGATAGTGTTGTCTTTGCCCAATAATGGCGCCAGGCCCATGATAGAGCCGGCCAGCGCAGATTTCACGTGAATATTGGAGTCACTGATGAGCTCTTTAATGGCGGGTAGAATTTGTTGCATCAACAGAGAGTCGCGCGAGTCTGCAGGCAGAGATTCCGCCAGAGATTTCACTTTACTGGCAGTTACAGCGCGTACTTCCGCTTCGGTGTCTTTCAATAAGTGAAGGAAAACATCCTAAAACAAATGATTTTTAACTTTCTCATTTCTCTGGTAGAGTGATGTGAAATCTGGTTTGAAACTGACGCTGCAACGACCCCCCAGACAAATTACATTCTTATGGTATGGAGAATCATCAATGAGTCAACTCACGACTAAATGGGATTTTGTGAGCTTTGGTCCAACGGCCTTTTGAAATTCCGACAATTTGTCCGCCACAATGTAACGAACTCGCCAAGATTTATCTTCAGCAGCTTTGCAAACTTGATCAAGTATTTTCGATTCTAAGTCCTCTTGAGGCACGCATTCAGCCAAAATTGTGCTCGACTCCATGGCTAATAGGCGCACAGAATCCTGCTCGTCGGATATTAATTGATTTAGGAGAGGCAGCAGACACGACAGTACATGCTCTTCATCCATCACTTTGGCCAATTCTCCCAGGCGAGCAGCGGCTGCTCTTCTAACCATGGGCGTGTCATCACTTTAAAATCATAATTTCGCATATTGTAAAAGAAGTTTCTAAATGCTAAATATTAGCGAATCTAAAAAGTATTTTTGTGAAAATTGATAGCCATGATAAATGAAATGTCAATTACCTGCAAAGATTTGTGAATAGATTTCGCAAATCACCCTTTGCTGCATTGGATACTTTCGAGTAGGTTACACTGAAGAGGCCGCATGCTGAAGTTCTACTGGTGAACCAATCACCACCAGCCAATCGACTGACTAGAGGAATAAAGTACTTTTCCAAGTCTGGAGGACTGTGACTGGGAGCAATTTGCCGCAATGATTCAACAGCTTTGTCTCGGACAATTGTCTCTTCAACCTGAACAACAATAAATGAATGAAACATCAGACACATTGATGAGGGATATCTTTTAATGCAAATGATTTATGGATTCTATTTACTTTTGATTAAATATATTATATTGATTACAATTTATACAAACAATACACAGTAAAGGTAAAATATCTCACTGTCTAGAAAATGATTTTTGGGAAAGTAACTCACCATAGCAAGACATTCTAATGGAGGAAGAAGACAATAAGCATACTCAGGACCCCCAACCAAATTTATAAAATTTCCTAATTGTTCAGCTAGGGCTAAAAGAACTTCATCTTCATCATAAATAGTTTCTGTTAGAAAGGGAATTAGTTCTGATCGAGTGCGCTCAACACCAAGAGCCAGAGCTATGGTAGAAAGTTTTCTGATACTGTTGAGCCTTAATTGAACATCATCATTCCGTAATTCTTCTATAAGAACAGCAATAGGATAATATTCTTCCTGACCTTCTTGAGCCATTTAAACCTGAAGATAAGGAATAAGAATATTTAAAATTGTAGATAAGGAATTCTCTAAACATTAATTGAAATAAGAATTTAATAGGCCCATATTTGGAGCATGGGTCATTATTTATTTTATTAATTGAATTATTGAAGTTTGAATCTGTAAATGCTTAAACTAAATTCTTCATACAATGTTTTAAAATTATAAGTCAATTTTTTAAGCTGTAGCAAAATAGTGAAATATTTTACTTCAATCAAATTTACATAAGATTTGCTAGCTGTATGAAGTTATTATTACTAGAATTTAAAAATGCCAAGTCATATAGACATCATCAAGATATATTAAATAATTTTTTGTAACTTAGACGACAGCTGGTATACACAAAGTATTTAGGGTATTAATAAGTATATGCAATAAGTTCATTGAAGTACATACTAGGTAATACATACCAGCCTGCCTATATTAATTGTTGATCTTTGATATAGAGAAAAAGATGATAACTTATCAGTCACATTATTTTTAGTATTATTTATATACCACAGGTATATAGAACAATATATAATAGCTAATTCCTATTCAAAAAGTTGACAAATTGTTTGATGTATGCTTGTTAATTAAGGTAATAACACTTTGCTAACTTCAAAAGATCTATGTGATTAACAAATTTAAAAAATGTTAATTTATACTGATATAATTTATTATTTTTCATGATACCTAATTAAAAATATATTACTTATCTGTGGATAATTCAACATAATTGCACTGGATTGTCTTTTATTTATTTTAGAAACAAGATACAAATTACATAATAAAGGCTTATTATAAACTTTCTGAAAAAGAACTAAATAAAAACAATAAAATAATAACTAACTTTGCAGCTTTATATTATGCTTATATTTAACTTAATAATACTATAAATTTTAGAGGCAAATTTTCATATGCCTTTAGGTAGGATGTTTACAGTAAAGCTCTCTAAAAGTAAAAGTATTTCATTTAAACAATTTAATTTAATTTCGTCTTAGTTGGTATATTTAAAGTATAAACTAAGCATCAGAGTGTAGAAAATACCTATTATTCATGATGTTTAGTTAAGTTTATTTTATAAAATAACAGAATTAAAATAACTCAATAACAGAAAAACTGAAAAATATTATAAATATAAAAGTATAAACCTTATAAAACGTTATAAAACGAACACCTACAGCTATACAAAAAATATGACCCTAGTATTTTTTTCCCGACAAAGATATATAATTAATTGATTATTCCTTGGTTCCAGACATGATTGAATAAGATCAAGTAGACTTTTGAATATACTTTTGTATTCTGAAACCATATATGGTTTCAGAATCTTTCAGAATCGGTTTCTCACTATCTCAAGTTTGTAAACTTGAGATAGTTAAAACTCGAAATCGACTCTAAGGTGCAATTATTTTTATTATTCGCTAAATTTTACTGCAATAGCTCCTCTTCAGTCGATGCAAAATCGTATCAACAATATAAGGCCTGCATAGGATCGGTTAAAATACGAGCACTCATTATATGGATATGCGTACGTAGTTGCTTGAATCTGTATAATAAGTTAATAAGCGTTTTTCAGAATGACTATCGAAAAATGTTGAATCGGTTTGAGTTTCGATAGAAAAATTGTTTCGATTCATAAATTCAAATATAATCTGTATAAATCATAAATTCAATATGTATCTAATCTCAATTTTATTTAAATAATTTAGAGGATAATAGAAAAACGTTGACGAAACAATTTATTTTTTTATTAAACGAAACGTCGTTTATTAATTTTAATTTTAAATCTTTCTATTTCTATGATTTAAAGTTTATGACTGTCGTTTTGATTCTTTCACTTTATTTTACCCACTGAGGAAGATTTTGTTTGAAAGTTAACATTTTTTTCTTTATTAACGTCAACGTTTTTATTACATAATTATATCCTTTAAATTCTTTCGATTCATAAATTCAAGTCATAAAGTATATAATCAATATATAATCTCAATTTTATTTAAATATATTCATCCGAGTATAAATTATATCCGAATAGCAAGAGTCACAAATTTACAATATCGTTACTAAATAAGAGGATAGTGTATAATATGTAGTAGGTATGCTATATGTAGAAAGTTTTTAAAATACTACCCAATCTAGTAGGTACCGTCCATATGTTAGTAATATTTTTGAAATTCTAATTAAAATTAATTAGTATGTAGGGCCTACCTACATAATTCAAATAAAACACTGAGTAAGTAGAAAATCTACACAGATATTTATACAATCTATGGATTGAATGAATACCCATTGTATTAGTTATACCCCCTATTCCATTAAAACTTTTAATATTTTCCTCTTCGTATTATCAAACAAAGAAAACGAAACACACGGGAAAGACTATTATGAGGTCTGTAAAGGGGGGTTATCATTCGATTCAATTCGATTCAATTACATACGGGAGTCCTCAAAAATCGAGCATTATATTCAAGAGAGATGTATAATATGAGTCACTATAGTAGGAGTAATCAGAAAAATCCATCGTTTTTGCTGTGCAATTTGACAATAGGCGCCACCATGAAATGCTAAGACCTTTTATCTGAAGACATAGACTGAGGGAGTTGAGGAGAAGTAGTTAATAATAAGATAAATAAAACACACAATGTGGCATTTATGAACAATACTAGGATGAGGAGTTTGTGATTCTGACACCAATCCTACAATAAAATCCAAATTATTACATTTAAAAGAATGTATAATTAAATACAAATTAAAAATATCAACCAAATAAAAAATATCAAATTGTGCTTGTTTGAAATGAAATAAAGGCGGTGCTAACTAATCATTCCACTATAGTTATGTAGTTTCCTTATTATGGATCAAAGTTTACTCAAATTTCATTGATTTTGTTGGCTTGGCTTGGCTTGGATCAATCGCATATATACATACATATATATAGGTAACTCCTTCACTTACTTCAGTGAAGATGCAATCAATGAATTGATTCTCTCTGAGGAACTTTTATTCATGTGGTAATTTAGCTGTCTCAAGCAAAGATGGGTTAATACATAATTTTACTGAGATTCAATTACAAGATAGTTAGAGTCAATGAATATACATATTATATGATGTCGTGTATTTGTGTATTCTCGTGCTTCTAATCATTTGTAAACATCGAAATATGGGCAGAAATTCCAAGTGTTTGCATCTTGCAAGCCACTCAGCAAAGTCAGTATCTTGAATGGGAAGATTTGAAGTCACCTCCTGTATGGATGATGTCTTAATAACCAAGATGAATCGGGTCTCATCCTTTCCAGTTGTTTTTGCAAGATTATAACAAGATTATACCATACCGCTTGGCATGCCATACCTACCCCATTTTGGGAGAATAAGATCCCGGTGGGGAAATATGTACCTATTTTTTGGGGGGATATATTGATAAGAACATAGTAATTATCATATTAAACATAATATACCTTAAAATTCGCGCAGGTATGCACAAAACGAAATGTTTTTAGGCGCATGATGTGGTAACGAAAGCTGGCGTAAATCACCTCCCAGATCAAGGCAAGTGTAGGTGTATGTTGCATAGCAACAGAGGTTAGTACATGATTAGCAGTCATATTCCATGCAGCAAGACATGCATCAGTTGCGCGCCCATTCTATATAGGCATATAGAAATAATAATATGACAATGCCACCCCAACATTTTTATCAAGCGATATATCCATACAAATGGAGGCCAGTTACAGTATATGCGAGTATACTGCACTATATACACATGAATGATATAGCTATAAATGGAAATAAGCGAACGCATTAATATTGATATGGTAGGGATAAAATTAGAGGAAATTAGGAAAACAGACAAATCGTAGCTCAACAATATGCAGACAAATTTTTCTTATAGTAATTTCTTGCGAATAATATATCCGGAGGTCTTCTAGTAAGAATATCTCTCAGTGCTGTCTGTGTCTAGAGCAGAAACTGATTTTGACACAGATTTTGTTTGTTAGATTTCATTGCACAATTTTATTAAAATAATTTCAATCTTAGTTCAACATTCAATTTTCAATGTTAAGGTTTTATGTGAAACCTGTTTATTAGAAAGCATTTATATATTCATACTTATACTCAGTCATAAAAGCAATTTGTAAGATTAGGGAGTAAACATCTTTGATCTTTTTGACAATCCTTTTGAGGAAAACGATTCCCCTTTACAAAATATACTCCTAAAGCACTAGACCAAATTATCAATAGTTGAGTATTTGAGTGGGAAAGAAATGAGGTAAAATCGTAAAATAGACTCGATATACGTTGAAGCTCGAAGCAAAAATTAGTTTGATTAAATTAGAATAGTTTTAAAATCCGACGGGTTAAGGTAAATATCAATTAAAACGAGTATATTAGATTTAACCTTTCCGTCACACGTTACATCAATAAAACATGTTGAACAAATACAGATGAAAGTCTAGGTATGGAAAAATTTGCGGTATCACACACTCTTCATATTTAAGAAAAGTTTCTTAAGAAAAAGCTATCGAAGATTTATTGATAACAATATGTTAAGCAACATGCGTTGCTTTCTCATGGCAGCAAGACAAAAAATTTAAAAGAATCGTAAAAGAATCTTAAACTCTCTACTATACTCGATTGAAATTTAAGTTCACTTTAATAAAAATGATTCATCAATAAAAGGAAAAAGAAAATCAATATTTATTTTATGAACTATCACGTTATCTCAAATATAGAAATATTGAGTTTTTATTTTCCAAGTATAGTTAGAATATCTATACAAATATTTATTGTTTTTTTCTGGTTCTTTATATTTCCCATCCAGACATTATATTATAGGTGAACTTATTGGATATAATTATTACCGAAGCTGCTATACTAATACAGTCTATAGCGCTGACTCTAAATAGAGATTGTAAACAGCCAATCAGAATTGATTGCTGACTCTAAATAGAGATTATAAACAGCCAATCAGAATATATCGCTGACTCTAAATAGAGATTATAAACAGCCAATTGCATCGCATCTCAAAGTGCATATCGCTGTGATTGGCTGCGCTAAGCTACGAATCAGAAAGCAAGACTCTAACCACTCTAACGGTGAATTGAACAGAAACTCTCTCCCCAATTAATACAAAACCATCGTATGCACACAAGTAGGTAGAAGATAGGTACATATCTTCTTATGTACACTGAAAACCTCTATCTAAATGCTTATTACTTTATTGTGTGAATTTATTGTGGTGATGCCATAAGCCATTCATAAATAGATATTGATATAAGTACTTTATAAGTGATATGAAATAGTACAATAGTTAGGTATATCATAATTGGCAAATACACAAACCTGGTTCTAGTGGGGCTTCAGGAAAATAAATATAATCTTATCATAAGTTGTAAAAATGAATTATCATGGAGACAAAACATGAACAACATATTATACTGATATATTATTGCTTAATTAATTATTATAGTTAATGTTATAAACTGTAAAATCAAAAATCAAGACTCAATGCAATCCATTCTAAATCGAGAAAATATAAAAAAGTTATTACCACCAAATATCAATAATTTCCTGAAGTTTGCTAAATGTCAATGCTAATTAATGTCAAGACAGATGGTAAGTCAAGTTAAATCGCTATTTAATAACAATTTGATGCTTTAAACGAAATCAAATCATGCTAATCATTGTCAATAAACGCAACTCATACTCATTAAACCGAATAATTGATTTATCTGATCATGGCATACCTTCAAGTCGGAGAATTGGATCACAATTTCACCTTGAAGTCTTCTTTCAAGTTCCCGATCCTGCTCCTGTTTATAAGCCTCACAGAGACGTGACATTTCATCACGTGACATTAAAGAGTCACGCTGTAATTTGCGACAAAGACTCACATCCGGCAAACTGCCTTCTCCAACATCCTTTACAGAAAGAAATATAGGATTTGATCTTGATAAGGAATTCTCAGATGAAAAGAACTTTTAAAAAATCAATTTTTCTTTTTACAAATATCTTTTAAACACTGTTGTCTGTTTACTTTATTCCAAATTTTAGCGTGATAGAAATAGTCTTGTGCACTTTTACTCACTTTTCTCAATTCAATTTGAGATTCGAAAGCGTAGTTCTTTGGCAATTGGGTTAGTTCATCCTGCGGAGCTTTGAAATCCAGAGCGTGAATTTTTGACAAGATTTGGTCAGCATTGGTTTCCCTTCTGGGAGTCACGCGTTTTCTTACTCCTTCTTCCATAATGTAGACTGACGACGAGGCGTCAACTGGTTCCACTTTACATTCCTCGTTTAGGTCAAAATTTTCGGGCTGACGGAGAAAAAATGAATTCAAATGTTATTGGGGATATGTTAATTATATAAGCCTCTCTGCTATGCACAGTAACAGTAATACTAATTATCGTGAAAATCCAACAGTTTTATCAATGACTAGCAGGTAAAAACCGTAGCCCGTATGGTCAATGTTGACTAACGATGGTAATTTTCCGCTTCAATTATTTGCAAATTCACCAGTTGGTGAGAGAATTTAAATTTCTATAGAATTGGGGAGGAAATTAAGGAAACAAATACTTTCCCGTCTAATTCTACATTAAATCAGAGGGGAAATTTGCAAAGTTAGAAACATTCGGTACATACTAATTATTTAATACCATTGAAATAAAAGAATTATCACCAGTAATAATATGACTAAAACGATTCTCGGATTACTAGAAGTACACATACAAAATGTCAACAGTGTCCGAATCTAAGGAACAAACAAACACACAACAAACACACAAACACACAAACACACAACAAACAAACAAACAAACAAACACACAAACACACAAACACACAAACACACAAACAAACAAACACACAAACAAACAAACACACAAACAAACAAACACACAACAAACAAACAAACAAATAAACAAACAAACACACAAACAAACAA
>JAYMFX010221778.1:0-10658 GCA_036784945.1 Monocelis spectator | reverse complement strand
ATTTTTGTTTAAATCCTCTGTTTTATTATATTTGCTTTCAAGATTTTCGAAAACGATTCATGGGTTTGATTTTTTGCACAGAGATGTAACGACCAGTCAAATTTATCTTAAAGAGGAATAAGACTTTTTTATTAACACAATTATATTCTTTGTTTGAAATCAAAATATTACAGTTTATATTTACAAATGTCCACTAAATAACAATTTCGTATCTGTCGTCAAAAAATATTTTGTTTCTAAATTTTATAATGAATTATCTTTAACTTTCTTATAGTGGCTTAAATTGTATTCCATTTCCGTTGTATACACTGTACCTAATCCACTCCCTATTACATTGTTATAGGGAAAATAAGTCCTGACCTGGATTTATTAGTCCTCGTGGCTGAGCATTTAACACCCGAGCTACATAACACCAGATTAAATTCTCTTTCTTATGACAGCATACACTTTAAGATTGGTTGAACGCTATTATCAACCGGCAGAGCTATAAGACTTCAGAAAGAACTTGTCCAACTCAATCTATCAACAAAAATATACAACTGGCTCCACTATACTTCTTTACCTAATTACAGCCAGGAAACAATTTCAAAATCAAACATCTAGCCCTATAAATTCAGGTGTCATACAAGAGGCTCAGCCCTCGGTCCATTTACTTTTCAGTAGTCGCATCATCAGACCTCAAACTTTCGGTTTAAGGTAACACCTGATCGTCCCTCTTGAAAATAGGAAATCAACAGATTTTGAATTGTAATAATTTTCAGCTAAACAACGTGAATTTAACAACGGACTTAATATCAATCATGGACGTAAAGCTCTTTACTCAGAAGTAAAAACCACGTCCTCTACCAGAAACCAGCCATTAACGAAATCTCAGAATATGTCACGCAGTGTCATCACCAAAGAACTCTAGAGTTCTTTTCGATTGTATTATTTGTACAATGTAACTACATTGTACAAATAATACACAATAATACACAATAATACACAATAATACACAATAATACACAATAATACACAAATAATACACAATAATACACAATAATACACAATAATACATAATAATACACAATAATACACAATAATACACAATAATACACAATAATACACAATATGTATAAATATTATATATTATAAAAATGTCTGTAATAAAATGCGAATATTTTCAAAAACCATTTCCATTCTTTTGACTTGGTATTTGGTTCCCTTTTTCGAATTGACACTAGTAGTCGAAATTGCCACTCCCTATCAATACAAAACATAAGCATTATATCAATCTTCGTTGTAGAATGTTACTCTCGTAACTATGTATTTGTTTTAGGAAAGTAAGGTTTATTATAATCAAATGACAAACATGTTGCATTCATTGTATACAGATGTTGCAACGGGTTTGATTATACGAATTATAATGGATTTTAATTTAACCATACAATCGAAAAATATTATACTTGCAAAGCTGAAATAGCATGCTAGTCATAATTCAAATAACTGCCTAATCTTAGATTAACTTAGAAGCAAACATTTAAAGGGGCGAGACTTTTTGGAATAAAATATCTGCTTTTTATTAAAATGAGAGATACATTACAAGTTTCTTAGCTATCCGAAAATATGTGACGGGTTTATATTTTAAGTTTTATTTATTTGTTTATAAAATAGTTCCTTATAAAAATATACTATATATGAACTTGTATGTCGTTTTATATTAACTAAGAAAAGATTATTTATTTTATTATACAAATAAATTTATTAATAAACAAAAATAATTTTATTGTTTCTACACAAATTAACCACTAAAAATGGTAGCTTCGAAAACAATATCACAATAATTACAGTTAAGAAATAACAGCCAAGTATTACAGCCAGTAACATTTAAAGACGGATTTTCTAAAATCCGTTCATAGAGAAATAAAGTTTGAAAATTGAAAATTTGGCTTTAAAAAACATTATAAGCATAGAAAAATAAAAGATAAAAATAAAATTAAAATAAGAGTATAAACATGTATGGATAAAACAAATGGTAAAAAATCCATTGCAGAATTATCATGCGCAGTCTCAAAGGGATAGTCTTGTCATTTAAGGGTATAGCACTTCGAATATCTGAAAAAAATATAAAAATAAAACATTTATATCCATAGAAATAGATTTGCGACATTTAAATATGGCATGAATGTCGTCATGGAAATCTTGTAATAAATGTCTTTTGAGGTTATTAAGAGTACACGAAAGAAATTTAAGTTATTTAAGGTGCATTTTTACAACTTTTTATTATATAATTTATACTCAATTTATATTTTGTCTCTTTGTGGTTACTTGATCCTAATTATGAAATTCAATGAAAACATCAAATGAATAATGAAAAAATATGCTATGAACGTAATCAGCCTGATCAAAGGCAAGCATTTGTCGAGCAAACTATAGATACTTTATTTGTTTGTAGGCTTAGTATACATTATTAAATGATTCGACCCATGGAATTCGATTCTTAATAATACAACCAAATATGTCACTCTCTTTTAGCGACTGTTTTAAATAATGAGTTAAGAGTTAAGGAACTATCGAAATTATGACATCAAATACATGGAATAGCCGCATATGAACTACAATTAAATACAAACAAGAAATTATGATTGAGAGAACCTGAAATAATAAGTAAAATTAAATAAAATTGAAATAAACATAAAAACTACAAATTAAGAGAAAAAGGATAGAAGCTAAAAGAACAGAAAGGTTAAAAATACAGAAAGACATAATATAAAAACAGTCTAAGCTAAAAATCAAGTATATAAATACAAAATGTGTCAACACAATATGTTATGTATAGACGACAGCTTTAAATGTGCCATAAAAATGGTATTAAAATTAATTAGCGACTGTTTAATGTACATACCTATGTTTTAACTGAGATAGGAAAACTGACAACATGTTTTGTTATAGAATAATAAGTATGGTACGATAATATATTATGATTTACCCATAGCCTGTTTCCATTGGTATTGTCCCTAGATCGAAAATTTCTCTTTGGAATAATCAAACTTTCCGGGTGTCTGTAAAAGTAAAATTTACATTTTCTTAATAAATACCTTAATGAAATAGTAGAATAGAACTTCGATATTTTTCTGTCTTTTAGAGTAAATTAATAATTTCAACAAGAAGGTGATTACTTTATAATAAGAAACAAAATTTTTTAGATTAAGAAAAGTCTTGAATATTATTTATTAATTCAATGACCCACTTCCTCGAAATCATACATAGACCTGGTAGGAAACTTACTGCATCAGTGAGAATAATATTTTCAAGCATTTTAGCACAAATCCCAATCTCTTAGTTATAAGTCTAAATATATCCTAGTAATAACTTGTGGCACTTTATTTTCTATATTCATTGTGACCAATGAAATTTTATAAGGCGAATAGTCTATATAAACATAAGTACAATAAAACACAATTATTCTTTTAACAACGAATAAACAGAAATAAACAGTATTTACTAACCACAATTTTACTTACATTTGCTCATTATGTTCTATCCAGTTAAGACAACGAATTAAAAAATCTTCTTCATCTTCATTATTCTATGAAAAATAATTATGCGACATTTCATATTTTCCTATTGAGTAATATAACAATATTTGACAATATTTATAATTTAAACAAATTGCTATTTCTCATCAATAAAACTTTTTAACATATTTTTTGAGATTTTATAAAATAAAATAATTCCTAAATATAAATTATATGTAAATATAAAACACCTACTTCTTTCATTATCATTGGTAATCTCTGTATATACATTGGCAATCTTTGTATATCCATTCGAGATTCCCTATCTTCTGCTCCACAAATAATTCCTTTGATAATAGGGTGTCTGTAACCTTCATTTCGAATTCGAATAATTTGACAAAATATATCCAATAATTCACTGCTTGGCAAACTTTCCATCATAGCTCGTCCCACGTAAACAAGAGCTACATTTTTATTTTCCAAGCGATAATGTGACTCAGCGACTGGTGGAGAGTCTAAAAGTATCATAAATTTGGTGAAGATAATTAGTATAGGCACGTAGATTGATCAAGAGAAAAGCTAAATATTACATATTTTATACAACCTTGTAAAAAATAAATCAGGCCTATGTGACTTATTCCATCCATTTATCAACTATGAAAGACAAAGACATTTGAAACAGTAGAGCCATAAAAATTTATTTAACTAAGAGTTAAAACTGGTCTTTTGATTACTGTTTTTCAATCCTTTCGAAAAATTATGTAGCAACATAAAGGATTTGGTTGAGACCATGATATTTGGAAACCCAAAAGAACTGTACGCTTCTATCTCGCGAGAGTGCGGTTGAACTTTGACAATATTACCGTCATTCCAAATCACCTACAGTTTGACTCTTCTCAAATGATAAAAAAATAATTTCTTCTCTATTTTTCTATGACCCGACTTTTTTATTGATATTGGCTCAAAAACATTTTAGATACATCACATAATAAGACTTTTTATTAATTTAAATTCATTCAATTTTTTTATTAATAATAATATAGAAATTTATTTCGAGCAAAGTATAATATGATCGTTTACAAAATTTTATATGGACGATGATGATTAATCGAACACTTCAATCAGTCATGAAAATCTTATAGATCACAAATTACAGTTTCTATTTATTCAAAATTGGGATAAATTCAAAAATGCTTTATATAACAAACTAAAAAGCTTAGTCAATTCTGTTTCTTATTTAAATAATTTTTCAAGTTACTTACTAATTGGGAGATATGAAAGCTCTTCATACAGTTTCGATTTGAGCGATGAAACATTTTCATTTTCAGTGTAAAACATCAGCAAATTTTCAAGAGAGCCTCTCCCTTTACCAATATCTTCGTCATTGGCGGGAATTGTGCGTATTTCCAAATCATGGCCACTATTCTTTAACATGACATACAATTTATAATTTTATGAGTAATGCACGATACTTCCTAAATCATTTACTATACTGCTTTTGTAGGAAAATTCAGCGAAGTTATTGAAGTTTTAAAACATGTAATTTCCTATAGTTTATTATTTGACTATATCGTCAGATTTTTTAATTCGGAGGTTCTCGAACGCGATGAATAAATGTTATCCCTTATCAATCGGACAACAAAATTGTCTATTATTTCTTCTAACGATATTTATTGATAAAAAATTTGATTTGGTTTTAAGATAACCAATATTGTCTGTCTGTGTTATAAATTTTTCTTTATTTCGAATATTTCTCTAAGAATTGACATATTGTGTGTGTCTGTCAATTTCTACTTAAATAATTGAAGATTTCCTCGAGCAGTATTTTAAATCAATTTATATCTAGTCTGTAATACCCTCATATTTTAATACCTTGTTCTCTACGTACCATTATTTCATATCACTTGATAAGGGAGTGTCCTCCGAAAATTTGTGATAAATAAAATTTTATTTTAGCAGCTTGTGCTCTATCTTTTTCCCAATTTCTACTTACTTAAGTATTTATTAAAATATTATTTTTGTCTTGATGGTCTGGTGGTTGTGAGACCTCTGCTATAGCAGATCTGCTTAATTTCTTCTTGCATGTTGAAGTTGAAGTATAGTTAGTATGTGTTCTGCTTTTTGAACAATTTTTGAGCTTGTAACTATCTTTTAAAAGGGTTCTTAAGATGAAAGTAATCAAAATCTGAAAAATCTGAAACCTTCGTTATAGTTGGACATTCGGAATAATGTAAAATATACGATGATAATTTTGAAACTGTTAATTATTATTTTAATTCATAAATTTACCTGACTCCTAACTGGTGGCTGGTCAAAATTGGGATTAGCAATTTCAACCGCATTGGCATTCATTCGTAAACATCCAGCTACATATTTTAAGCCATGTCGAATATTGTATGGTTCACCATCATTTCTTTTAAGTTGAAATATCTTCTGTCTTAAAAACACTCTGTTCAAATTGCTCATATCTAGATTTGGCATGTTCAAATCTACACCCGTAAATATGGAAATCAAATTGGTGCTGGGATATTGACTTGAAGCGTGATAACATTGAGCCAATGTAAAGTAAAATATTGTATCCCGAGAATTCATAAATGATTCATTAATGAATGCAAAAACTAATTTACTGTTCTCCATTCCGAGCAACAAACATCTTATATCTGCCTCTTCGGATAAAAAACCTCCTAAAAGAACGTAATAGTTTTGAATTGTAAAATATATAACGTTACGTGAATATTAAAAATCGATAAAACAGTTTGGAAAAAGTCTGTTATTGTAATAGTTAGTAGTTTTAAAATATTTTTGTAATATATCGCAATTGATGCAACTAAAACCCATATAATATATACTTACTACATTCTAAAGCACATCTGTAATAGTTCAGAAAATGATGCTTATTAATTTGAATATTTACAAGATTGAATATCAAGAAAACTATGTTATAGCTTTCCAAAAAAGAAAATTAACCCTGAAAATTAAATTGAGCAAATCTCTTCAATAACAAATCCTATTGTTAATGAAAATTGTTCATATTATAATGATACATTTATAAGATAATTCGCATAAATTTATGATGATATCATTTCAAAAATTTAATATTATTTTACCTATAACAGGTTTAAAGTTCCTTAGAATTAATATGGTTTTGAAGTATTGAGCTAAACGTCTATCATTGCAGTTACGCGGATCATAAATCACGGTTATGTTCGCTAAAGTCGGATCCGAAGCAGATTGATTACCAATAATGAATTCATTTAGATATCTTAGGTCTTCTGGATCGCTTTCTGGCACTGGATAGTTTAGGTCTGAACTGACGGTTCCTCCTTCTGCTGGAATACTGAAATTATTCAAAATTTTCATATTCAGAATTATTATTAACATATTGGAATGAATCTATACTTACAATTAGATTTGTATAAAAGTTTTGTATTAATAGCCAGAGTTTTAATAATTATATTTAAAATAAGCAGAATGTGAGATTCACGGAAATGTCTGTGACTCTTCTAGACAGATATCTTAAAGTCCAGTTGCTCTACAAAGAAAATGGTCTAGCTAGATGTATATAATGAATATCCTAGCCTTTATGTATATTGTCAATATTCAGCTATTCATGTTAACTTTTTAGATATTAATTAAATTTATTTTTCTAAAAGAGTTTCTACTTTAATAAGTCATTGGCAAAGTCACACTTAACAAATAATATTTACCGCACGTTATGATACATTTGAAATTAATTTAAAAATATGATACGCTAAAAATCAATTAGTAATATTTTAAATTATGTATTACTCCAAAAGATTGATCACACATAAAATACCAGAATCATCTTCGTGAATTGGGGAAGTTTTAGCTGTAGAGTGAATAATGCAAAGAGTATTATTTGCACGTTTCTGTTGAGTGAAAACTAATAAATGAATGAATTTGGAAAAGCTGCTGATGTCATTATCCACCAATATTGTAATTCTAAAATTTAATAAAAATATTAAATTCTTAAATATTTTAAGGTTAAGATGATACATAGCTACACCATGATAGTAAATTAGTATCATTATGGAACCCAGAATGACAGAATAGTCAGTGTTAAAACAACTTCTAAAACTTACTGTCATGAATGTTATGATCACTTCTACATAAAATTGATGAGTTGCCTGACTAAATAGCATTGATAATTACTTCTTTATAAATGGTGGAGCGGCTTGCACTAATTTTATTCTCATCCACTGTTTACTTATTATGCACAGCCAGCAGTTGTGATCAACTGGAGAGCATACAATAGACAATAGATAGAAGATTCAGTTTCACTTCATACATAGCGGCTACGATTTAAACATTTGATTCGTTTAACAGCTCAATCGTTTTTCGAGATACTTTGTAAGTGTAACAGACAATCGCGGATTATTTAACAGCAAGACTTTGTTCGACTGACGATTGTTTAGCGACAAATGAGTACAACATTTCATGAAAATCGGTTAAGGTTAAAAGAACATTATTGGTCCTTACAGGTGGCTGGAGATGAAGAAGATGAAAAAGAAGAAGAATAACTACGAAAAATGCGATTTTTGCCCGGCCATATCTCGTGATGTAGTGGATCGATCTTAATAAAACTTTTTCCACGTCTTTATCGGACAAGACTCCTTGCATACAAAATTTAAAAAAATTGGTTTACAGGGGAGGTGGTCTCTAGAGATATTCGAAAAATCGCCCATTTTCAACCAACCTATATATAGCATGGCTGTAGGCCGTTATGAGCTAACTAGCCTATTGTCATAGGCTTAGATACTGCTGCTATCAAAGAGAGCCTGCCTGCTTTACCTGCTCAATTTTCACCTGTATTGAGACTGACAGTTAATAATGCTTCGAAACACAGCTATTACACAGCATATAAGAAGTCAACCCGAACTTAGCAGGCTCTGCCTATCGACTCACACAGCTTTCACAAGAACTGGACCCAGTAAAATTCAGGGGTGGAACTATCCAACGGGTGGCTTTACTGGGTGGAACTATCTTAACGCTTCTTCCAGTATGTCATGCTTCACTATTTTAGACTCTTTGATAGCCTCTTTATTCTCAGTTGTCAAATATAATGAATGTTTTATAGACAAGCCCTTACAAAATCAAACTGTATGTAACTGAACTCAACTTTTAAACACAGAAAACTAGTTCTATAAGCCTATATAGTTATAAAATATTTACTTAGCACAAATAATTTGAATAGAAACATTTCTATTCAATTTTTAAAGGTCATAAATTTATGTCTGGTGAAATGCGTTTGAAACTAATTACTTACTCTTTAGAAGGAAACATTCGATTTAAGAAGTTGACATATCCCGTTTTCTCATTTTCATGATCGGTCTTTGTAATCACATCTGATGCTTGAACTGTTTTTTCTTCGACATCGCTATCTTCCGTTTTCCTAGATATAATCAATTGTTTATATTATATTTCAGAATCTTGATTGCAGAAAGTTAACAGATTTTGTATTGTGCAGTTAAGATATAAAAGTAGTATTCCAACTCAAGCCTTGAGTGTGTAAAGATATGTAATTATATGTAATCATAAAACTACCCTCTATTAGAACTACATCCAAAGATAATCAATGAATGTATTATCGAAATATAAATATTATAAAATTTTGTTTTGTATTATCTTGAAAAAATTTGCAACTAAGGCTTTTTAATCACCCTAGATATTAAAAACTATTTGTAGATTGTTTGTTACATGCTGATACTAAAATTGGACATTGTTACATTTTAGACATATTTCACATAGTTTGTGAAGCTTAAATGCATTCGGATTATGAATTGTATTTCATTTCATTAGAAATAATGTTATCATTTTTATTACAATGGGTTACGTTTGGTTTTAAGCATAGTTTTAGTCTTAAAAACCTTTCTAAAACCGAAAATAAACTCATTTTGAAACTTTATCGGCGTCTTAAAAACTGACTTTAAAAGTTTTAAGAAAGTTTTTTGTATGCTTTTACAGGTACCTATAATCTAAAACTAAACACCAGGAAATTAAATAAAAACGCGTTTAAAATACGAAGAGTAGCGCAATATCGCAAGTTTATTGATGTTAAAATTTTCGGTGTTCGACACCCTCTACAGTTACGAGGGTGTCAAACACCGAAAATATTTACATCAATAAACTTGCGGCATTGCGCTACTCCTCGTGTTTTATTCTATTAATAATGCTGATGCGAGAGAACTTAAGTTTTAAAACTAAAACTAACTAAAACTTTTAGATAAATCCAAACATAAACTCACCCATTGTGAAGCAATAATTACAGTTTAATGAAGCAATTTAATGTTTCGAAGATTAAAAAAATATTGTTCAAATGGAGAATCTACTTTTTGAATTTTCTCCTTTCCATTTTCTTCAAACTATTTCTAGTTCGGTATGGCGTAAACATTCAATAAAATAATGACAAATCGAATATTTCTTAAGCCTAAATCTTAGAATCAACAGACGTGTACAATAACTTACATTGAGATGTCGTTTATGTTTATAAAGCACTTGAAATATGAGTCTCTCTCAATTGAAGGCTGGAGTTTAACATTTTCAAAATATTTGGCAGGCAGCAAACGATTGTAAATAAAGAGAAACCTTTTCTAAAATATTATTAAGTAATTTCTAATAAAAACAAAACAAATTAATTTAACATCAATTTCTATTTAATTATATCTAGAAATTAGCTTAAGCAATTATGATTATTTATTATTATTGCTTAAACAACAATAAATATTATTATCGGAATTATTAATTAAAAACTATTGTATAATATAAAAATGGAGTTTAAGTATTCATAAATTTTCTTAGCCAGCACTGAAAAAGTATTATTATTAAACGAAACGGGTTTGTATATCACTACATTACTTCTTTTGTTAATGAGTATTATTTATCTTATTCATGAATAGGTCATTCATAATGATAAAAGCTTCAACGGATAGATTTTTAATGACCCGTTGATCGATATTATTATTTCTATAAGTATAGTACAGAGTGTACTAGTAATGAAAAAAATCATTCCAATCATTAAAAACAATCTTGAAAACAAATTCATTATGGCCCTATTCGCTCACGAAAAAAAATCAAGAATTTTCAGTGCGAATGGATTTTTTTCAACAAATTTAACGATGTTTGTTTACGTTTTCAAGTGAT
>JAYMFX010221734.1:0-10661 GCA_036784945.1 Monocelis spectator | reverse complement strand
ACACAACTCTGTGAGATATGTCTTTATCAAAAATAAACGTGTCGGATGGTATTGTGTCGGATAATGTTACTCTCGTATTGATTGCTATTATTGCGGTAAAAGATTAAATTACTTGGTAATTGTGTCCTTCGGTATAGAAGTCATGTTAACAAGTTGACACGACTTCAAAAAGGTTTTATCATGGTTTTATTGACCATTAATTGATTTTCCATTAGCTATATAATAGAATACGTGTATTATGAAAACCTTAAAATTTCTATGATTAAACCTCTCTATATCATCTTTTTTGATATAATGTTTCCAGTCAGAATGCTACTAAACCACTATGTTATGTTATATTCTTAAATTTTATGATAGCGCCTGTTTTAATTTGATTGTTGTGAAATTGACTCTATCTATATAGGTGATAAAATACCTCACTCAATGTTATCGTTTTGTAATATTGGTTCGTTTATTCAATAAATACATATATAAAGATGTTTTATTCAATCTATATGGTATTTGTTTTATCTAAATATTGTATATGATTCGAATGTAATACAAGGGGTCTTTACTTTGATTGCGAGCAGAAAACAATACGCATGAAAACTCCCATAGACTTTGTATAGAACACCCTTAGAAACTCCCCATACCGGTAATTGGAGGGTTGTTAAGGGTGTGCTTTTTTCCATAGAATTGACCGTTAAAGTGACCCTCCAATTCTATGGAAATTTAATCCACCTTTCGATACGGCCCTATCTCTGCAATGATATGATGTATCCTGGATGTATCTAAGGGCGGATTAACAAACAAAATTCCATAGAATTCGAGGGTTACTTTAACGGTCAATTTGCACCGGAATTTGCAAGCGTATTCTATGGAAAAATAACTTTGCTGGCATAGAATAGTAATTTTTATATTTCTATGCCAGTGAAGTTATTTTCCATATAGGTAATTCTTGGAAAATAATTCTTTGTGATTATGTAACTGATTATGGTATATAAGATTTGATCAACTCGATCCCTATATCTTGTTGGATGAATGAAAAAACTTGAGAATTGTTTTAATATTGTATCATGAATATTATGGTTATCCCAGCAAACCATAAATCAATGGTTCAAAATAGTTATCGACAGCGAAGAAAATAGACAGTGCTTTATCGTGGCTGTAAGTGCAAACTATAATTTGCCAGCAAAATCACAATTTTTAAAAATGAATATTTATATGATTATCAAAATGGCACGGCAATACACTATATTATATTAACATGAATTAAAATAACAATTCAATTGTAACAGATTATCTCGATCTATTCTTAATGACAATATGAATTGGTCTGTTTTATTTTTCTTCAATTTCTATTTCACATTTTTTGTATCATCAACAAGTTTTATATTGGTCGAATCTTTGTCTCGAGCATTTCTTGGAAATGAATCTAATTTTCACTAGTAGAAAATTCTCTATATGTCTTTACACCGACATCATTACGATGACAGCTCTCAATTGCGTTCTACCGGATATTTAGAAACGTTCTTTATTCTAATGTCCTTTATAAACTCTATTAATAATAAATTTATAAAACGTTTCAAATTTCAAACGACTAATATTTATAAACTAAAGAGCAAAGATTATAGAAGGGAGGCAAGATAAAACACTGGCCTAAAAAGCTACTCTTAAAAATATTTTTAAAATGACGACTTCTATAATCTGATGGAAGCAGCCATTAAAATTTTTCGATCAGGGATTGGCTCTTTTGGGTACACAAGTATTGTTACTTGTGAGAGTTGATAGCAATTCTGTTACCAGATTAAAATGGCGACCGAAACTTTCGCGACTAATTTTTTCATCAATTATAGCGAGTGTCATATCTTGCCTCCCTTACTAAAGAGTAAGTAGTTACAATCGGAATTAATAGAGACAAATATTTGAAATGTTTACAAATGATGAACATTTTAATTTAACTCTTTGTTATATTTTGTAAACAGGACGTTATTATAAGTATATACTAATTCAAATTTTCTATAAAATAGAAAGAATATCAAGATTTATATAATTTACATGTTACCATTTAAAAACCGCATATCTTTCTGTTTCTATCATATGTACCTACCTATTAGGTTATGATATTAGGTACGACTACACATAAATATCCTATATATGTACCTATGAATGAATATGTATGAATAAATTTATTTAATTTACAAAACATTTAATATGATAGCTAAATACCACTATGTTAAATGTTAAATTACAACATTTATGCAACGTTATATGTTATTTAAATGTCAAGTTCCAAAAGAAATCCAATGTTTAAACAACGCATTCATTAAACGTTAAATCACGTTTTTTTGGCGTTAGGGGTAATTTTCTTTCTTGTATATTTCTGTAGATATGCTTTCTAATTCATTCACTCATTATTCTTGTATACGGCCTATCTTTCAATATGTAATAATTATTAAAATACCAAATTTTCAAAAGATAACATTTGGTCAGGTCTTGATGGTTACAAAGCGATCAGCTAGCTATAAAAGCTTCATCGAGAACACTCAAAAGAACGTCACAATGATGTCCAATTTGCATAATTATAAGATGAAACCATAATACTGTTATTGTTGCGATCATTGGAGCAATGATGAACACAGAATTAAACATTCAAACACGTATTACTTTACCCATAAAAATTTAGGTATATTATGAACTCGAGACCCGCAAAAAACTCTTTTTATTAAATACTTTCTAATCTATAAGGTTAAGAATCAATTAATAAACGTTTATCGATACATATTTCATTTAGGTAATATTGGCATATTTAAGATAACAACTACCCCCCCCCCCCCTAAAAAAAAGCACTTTCGCAAATGCCTTACAAATTTTGCTAAGTATTACGATTAAAGACTATTAATTATAAGCTACTTTGAAATATCTACTTGGTAAAACCCATAGAAATCGGATTACATTCTCGCTTCATTTACTAGAATTAGAATGAACAAGCCTTATCTCTCACATATATTCTGGCGGCACTGAAACAATTAAAATTAACTAATTATTATGTGATCCATCATCTCTATTACGACAGTTAATAGCAGCGCAAGATCTCTTTCTGCCGTGCGACTGCCGTACAGCTTCGTGCTTTGAATTTGAAGTTATGTTCATATTCTAGAGAAGAGAAAATTAAAACAATCCGACTTCTATGGTAAAACCTTTGTAGCTGTTTTATTTATTTACTTATATTTTTGGTTTGAGGGTATTATTCGAAAATTCCGATAATAGGTAAGTAAGTAAAAACAATATGTATAGTTAGTAGCAATAATTTATTTCCCACATAAAAGCGGTGTATGTCCATACAATAAGAGTTACTTATAGAAATTAGCGAATGAGTTTCACAACATTCTGTACACCGGATCCAACACAGGTGCACAACAGAGTGTCGCCTCCCTTTGTTCTCTGAGATTCGGAAGAATTGGACCGCTCAGGTTTGAAATGGAAGGTTATCTAAAGATGAAATGTAAAGAAGATAGGAAGATCTTCTTAGAAATCTAATTAACATAATATCACCAAAAAGTCTTACGTTGAAAAATTTCTTAATTAATCTGAGTGTTTCTATTGTGTTGGAGGTGAGTGGTCCTGACAGAATCTGACAGACATCCTTCCCTCCTACAAGAGCCATCAGTGTCATGACGATCGACTGCGCGCCATTGTCAACACAGCCACCACGATAAATCTATCAGAAGTAAGGAAGTAATCGATTACAGAGACTATGAGACTGATTGATCTCTATTTGTCCTCGAAGCTGAGTATTTACTTTCACAGAGTATCTACTCTGTAGCTTGACAAACAAAAGGAAAGGTGTTTGCCTATGATGAGGCTAGAACCGGCTACCCCTCGAATGACTAAAATGTTTAAGATGATGATATCTGATGGGTAGGTACCTGTTCGCATAATAGACCCGCCGCTTTCTCCCCAACATCTTCCGGTAGGCTGGTATCATAAGAACCGGATGGTTCACTCATAGACTCGGCCGTATAATAAACACCCTCCTTAGTTTCAGCAACTAAAACGATACCGAATCCGGGAGACAATCCACCTTGCTCACCCTAATTTAGAAAGAAAACATTTCTTTACGAGTGTTTTAGTACTTAAATAGCTTTATTACTTTAAGAGCATGCAGTCGCACCTTATACACTTCTGCATTGACATAGACATCACTCAGGAAGTTGTTCAAGATCTGCTTAGCGCCGGCGATCATTCTCCGAGCAAATATAGGACTCACTTTAGCTGTCCATGCCAGTCCACGAACCCTAAATTAATAAAATATCTTCGTTAAATTTAATCGATATATCTTTAATAAGTCAGGATTGAATCAAATTCTTCTTCATTCCATCTGGTGACCAACCAGTGTATTTATTCTCTAACACTCTAACCGTTTTCTTACCTGAAAACTTTGCCTGTTTGTTTCAATTGTATTGGTTTCAACACCAAGGTAGGTTTGCAGCGAAGGATTACTGAGCCGCCCCCACTAGGATGAGCTCCGCGCTTTTCTACTTTAATTTCTAGACCATTTGCCGCAGCTGCGCCTAGCATTTTGGAGAGTATGGGCAACCAGGAGTAGGAAATCATTTCAGGAGATGGATCGATAGAGTTGTTTGTCACACCCTACATACAAGATAAACCAATTTAGGACGATTAAAAACCCAAACTAAACATGTAATGGACTAGCCAATCCATAGATATGAAAAATTATTGTAAATTGGATTGAAACATAGAAATTCCAAAATATATTTTCATTTTTATATCATGAAGTACATAATAATACCAAAGAGTTTATTCACTAACTATCAGTCTATGGGAGTTTTACTAAGTGAGATTTGTAATTTTAAAACTTACATGAAGAACAATTGAGCAAGGAGTTTTACAAAATGGCGCCAATATGAGTAATGGCTCTAAATAATAGCCAATTGCACGCTGGTGATCAGTGGAAAATTCATGCTCTCCCCCTACTAGTGCACCAGGGGTGAAACTCACAATGGTTCCTGAAAAGATAAAGAGTGTTCGTTTAATCATTTCAGACTTCATCTAGCAGTGGTATGATGACAAACATATGGTACTAAATAAATATATAAATTGTATTTATGTAATAAAACAGGCGGCCAAAATAATGAAGCTAAGCATCCAGTATACAATTAAAAGATAACTACCAGTATTATTGATTCGAATAATTGTTCCATTAGATATCATTTCCAGTAATTGTAAAAGAGAAGATTCATAAGCTTGTAGCCCAACAGAATCACTCTTGACCCGAATCTTGGTAATTTTTATAGATTTTTCACTCAAGAATGATAAAACAAGTCGCATACGAAAATTAGCACTTCCATCAAATTGAAGCATTATTACTGAAATAAATTTTAAAAAATAGTTTATGAGCATGCTGTTCATATTTTTACTTTCTCATTTCAACAAAAATAACTCGGATTAATATAATTTAAAAAGTATTAGTTTAATAGGAGAAAAATCAGTTATATTTTTTTTGTTTTAGAAAAATCAAATGAGATAATGAAATATATAATTTGGTTTGATACAGTGAACATTTTAAAGGTAGTTTGCTGTATTTATTAAGTATTTACATAAATATACAAATTGGGCTATACAGAGGAATCTAAGAGAACTGTATTATAGACAGATTAACTGTTGTTTTATTAAAAAATAAAGATTGGGATTAGTAAAGGATAAATAATGATTAGGTATGACAATTTGATGATCTTGATACTTTTGAAGTTTCAAGATAATGCTTAAGTAAGCTAGAATGAACCAGTTTCAGACCTGATTACTCCAGAAAATAGGGAGTGTCTTTATATAGGGAACTTCTCTATATGAAGACTCAGCTCTCAGTTTTATAGGGAAGTTGAGGAATCTTTATTGAAAGAGGTTATTATATTATTTTAAAATATTTTTAGGAAGTCTGTCAATAATGTTACTTAGTTTAGCTAGTCAGTGTTAAATGTTTTATAAAAAAGTATTATAATAAATATAAGATTAATTAGATCACTGAACAATAATTTGGAAATGACATATTAAAATCAAGAAACTATTTATTATGATTTAAAACTTCCCTATAGAACTGAGAGCTGAGTCTTCATATAGGGAAGTTCCCTATATGAAGACACAGCCCAGATTCCCCAGAAAATTAGAAAGTGTATGTTACTTGACTGAAGAGTATAAAGCCTATTTGTTCACTTTGGAGAAATGTAAAATTGCAAATTCTGTTTAATAAAATAGAACAAAAGAATCATACTATGTTGATTTTCATTCACTATCAACTTGTAACAATTATTCTTTAGATTGAAAAAACAATATCAGGTGAAAAAATGGTGACCTACATTTTAAAGAACAGCATAGATAAAATTATAGTTTTGTTCTTTTAATTTTATGAATTGGCCCTCAATTATAGATTATGCATTAAGAAATTGCTATAGAATAAAATTGAGAAATCTCAACTGTAATTATAAGCTGATAATATACATTTGATTTAAAATAAAAGTTAAATTAAAAATTCATGATTTAAGATTTAAATTATCAATTAGATTAGGAAAATTATCTTGAAACTATTTATAAAAAATATCTCATTTCAATTTAAATTTTACAGCATTCTATTTAAATAATGAATGCAATGAAAGTAAACAGTTATAAAAATTATATGCACATTTTTTTATTTATAATTTGCGGTGTAACATTAATAGATGATATAAACACTGTTTTATAAAATAAATCAATAAATATGTTTTAAAGAAATTAGAATGTTACAAAATGTTTCCTGTATACCAATTAGAGTTGTTAAATAGCTTATGTATTGTTGCAGCAATTGCGTTAATTTTTTGAGATACAGTTGTTTACTTCAAATTAGTGATTTGAACAATTACTATCATTTTCAATTATTTTACCTAGTAGTTCGGAAAAAATAAGTTGATTTTATGGAGTTTTAAATTTATGTATCTTTATTTTAATAGTGATGTATCTTTACCCGTTTCGAAAACTTTGTGAGAAACCTTTGTGATACTGAGAAGGGAAGCATGCCTGAGGGACCGAGTCTCACAGTCTTAAACTCAATCTCGAAATTATTTTTGTTTTATAACATTAAACTAGACTAAACAAATTCAACTCAAAAAGTTAGCTTCTTTCAGATGGAGACAAAATTTCCCTAACCAGGGAATTTAAATAAAATGATATGTAAATAAACATTGATGATATACTTTTTGTAATAACCGAGGACAACGTCATATTACGTAGTCCTCGGTATGAACTTTCTGAAAATATTTTGCTCTTGCAATCGTTAATAATAACTTGGAATATCCTCAATCAAAATATTAAATGGCGCTCTTTTATAGATTATCAACACAGACATCCTAATCTCTTTACATCCTCAAAAGACTCAAACAATTTTTTTATCTAAGCTCTGCAAATTCAAAAAGGATGTTTCCTTGATCACAGGATAAGGAAGATAGAATTAAAGTGTCATTAATAAAAATAATTTTTTTTATAAAAAATAACGATTATCTCATATATTAACTTATACCTACACATATTTGTAAAATAAAGACCAATTTTTGTTTCATTAACATTCTAATCGAATTGGTGATTCTGTTAAAGGTTAAACATTAATTAAATTGTTCCATTTTAATCAATCTCCTTTTAATCCATTTGTTAAAGTCACAGAGTCATAAAACTTTCCTGTATATACGCAGTTTAATAAATACACTGTCTGAACTGTTTAAATGAACCGGTGAATAGGTTCCTCTTAAGGGAAAATTTCAATTTGAAAATTGTCACGAACGATGCCTCGCGTCAGGTGACTTTACATGGATGAGAATTTTCTTTTAACATTTTACTCAATTATATGTACCGTTTTTTCGTTTATTTGCACCAAGAATTACTGCGATCGATTAAAAAACATCACTGTTTATGTAAATATCTAAAAGAATATTTAATAAAATTAAAGAATAATTGTTTTATTGCAACTTAAATTTATGAAAAAAATTGAAATCAAATTTTTTAAACAGATGGAGAAATTACAGCTGGTGGCCGAATCTGGTGGAAAATGATACTCTATGGTCATCTAATTATAATATTTGACATGGTGTATAGGGCCCTGGCTATGCAACCACTCAGTATACTTCTAATTAATAAGAGAAATTTGTTTTAACGTACCAAATCAAACTGCGGATTTTTGTGTCAGAAAGGTTGAAGTCAATGTATGAGGAGGCACAGTAGTTGGTGGATTGTACCAAGGATCAGCTCGCAGGCCACTTCTCTTTGTTGTGGTCCTGGAGGATATATTAGAAAGGGACTCCAAGAAGAAATACTCATTGCAGATGACCTTATCATATCCGCCAACATTCAAAGAAGGGGGGATAGATAGAGAAATATAGAGATTGAAGATAGGAATTGAAAAACTTTAAAGGTAGTGGAAGGTAGCTCACTCAAATTAGTAAATCGGGAGAGTGCAGCGAATTGTTATCAGAGCTCCAATCAAAGCCGCCTGGTATAGGGTTGAGAAGGGTCAATGGAGTCATCTGTGGAAAGAAAATTCCTAGATGGCTGAAGGTCAAGATATACAAAACAGTTGTCAAACCAGTAGAGACATTGGTCCAAATGAAGGATTTGAATGACAAACTGAGAATGTTAAGGTTACGTAGAGAATGTTATAAATAACTTTAGTATGGTTTTTGTAATTCTCTGTCTCCATATATCTATTGTTATTAGTGTTAGTGTTAGTGTTAGTGTTAGTGTTAGTGTTAGAGAATTCTGTATCCAGTTATTCTTGATTTAATTAACGCCAATAAGTTTAAGTAACAGATTGGTAGGATGTAGAAAAGGATAAAGAATATATGACTTTGTCTTTGATGTTGTCTTTTTGTCTTAACTGTTTCATCTAATTACGATACCTATTTGATATTTTATTCTCCTAAATTATCAAATGGTCAGTTTTATAATTGTCAGCTATTTCAAAAGAATTAGATTAAAATGAAAAAAAAAATTGATGCATTTACTTAAAAAATATGATTTTTCCACCGACCAATCAAAATTTTAGATCGTCTTGATAAATTGTCATTTGTTTAAGATTGCATTTTCTTTCTAAATGAAAGAAAAAGCAACACTGCTATACGATGTTAATATACTTTGTGTTGTATATTTTAACAATTATAGTATGAAGATATAAATGTGATTGTTCAATCTTGTTAAGCATGAATATTGACTACTTAATGAAACGACGTCAATCAGAAGCGCCTAATACTAATTTGACTGTGCGTCCTTCCAGTGTATCCCCGGGTAGACGGATGTCTCTCGCCCAATCCATGATTAACATGGGACAATCAAGCAATAATAACCATAATTCGAAGCGTGGTTCTTACGAACTAAATGCAACACCGCCTAATAGACTAAGAAAGATGTCGGAATTCTTTTTTGTCGATAAATTGGAAAGCCTGATTCGTGATCCGGCGCGCGATGATTTGGAGAAATTGTTGGAAGAGAAGCACGACCGCTGCCAACAAGCGAAGCGCCTACGTAGCTACATTGAGCAGCTCAATGATGACTACGTGGCATCGCGAACCATGGACCCGATTCGTCGCTATGAGAAGCTGAAAGGTATGATCAAAAGAACAATTATCCACATGAAAGTATCCGAGGTAGCTGAGGCTACAAACGCCGTTCAAATGAGAGAAATGGCGAAGAAGAGAGAGAAAATCCTATCACGTAAGATCAATGTATTTATTATTTTTGCAAGAATTAGCTTCTGATAATCAAATCAAACAGCATTTTGATGTACATATAGGCAAACCAATTGTCTATTGACTTTCAAATGAAACAGAATTGTTTTTCCGTTGAATATATAATCAGTCCAAGGAGTAAAAAATAATCTAAACTCAATTTAAATTCTTGAAATTTAAACAAGTTTCTTTCGAATTTTAAAAATCAAGTACTAAATTGAAGATTACATTGCGTGTTTTTATAGCCTCTCTCTTTTCATTCTTATTCTCTCTCTCTCTCTCTCTCGCCTGTTTCCTTATGTACATTAAAAAACTATTGATTAGGAAATTATTGCTTTTATTTATTTTACTGAATGATAAGACTTGATGAATCGCATTTATGGCATTATAATTATGAAATGAAATGATTAACAATTTACAATATCCGGCATGAAGTTCTTGTCATCCTAATTAAGTTTATAACAAAAAATTCGTAATTTCAATGGAACATCAGATAACTCAATGTTCCTATGGAAGCGTCATATCCAATATCCTTTAAATAAATAATTTGATTTTGATTAAAATAATTGCTGTATTTGAAAGTGATTTTTTAAGAGAGAAATTTTAACAATAATTTATTCAAATAAAGTGAATTTTTTAAAGGTGGATCATAGATATTTATTATTGTACCATAGGGATGACAGGGATGGCCATCAGAAATCTTCGGAGTCCAAGGGTTTGTCCCGCATTGTAAATATCTATGTACATATTATGTATCTATGATTACATACAAAAACTATATTATAGTCAATACCATAGAGTAACGACTCTTGCTAGTAGATATTTGGATATCGATTTGTTCCTATACCAAGCGTCAGAAAATCCTATCTCCACCATTATAAATTGGTGAAGTTCAAGATGTCATAGTGATGACGAAACTCA
>JAYMFX010221723.1:0-10661 GCA_036784945.1 Monocelis spectator | reverse complement strand
GTGGAGATAGGATTTTCTGTCGCTTGTTGGCATAAAATCGATATACAAATATCTACTAGCAAGAGTGGTTACTCTATGTATACTTACTCTATATGGTTTATAAAGCGATCTGCAGATGAAATCCTTAATTTTGAAACATAGACCAGATGTTATCGTATTGTTTAACGATTTTACTCAAAGCTAGAAAATAATTGTCAACTATATCCGAAGATATTTTTGACTACCTTCGTAAAGAAAGGAAATTAGCGTCAAGTACAATATGGTCGTCCCATTATTCCAATGTTAAACCATAAATCTCAAGCACTATAAAACTATACAAATGTTTCTTCGAATTACGATGCTTCCATTTCTATTCCCCATGATATTCTAGTTTTATTAATTTTATGTTTTTAGGAACACCCTGATTATAAGTACAGGCCAAGACGTAAAAATAAACCAGCAGTGGATAAAAACAAAAAGTTTGGCGTGCATCCTCAAAATCCGAACGGTATATCCGTATCGAACACAATGCCTCAATACGCTACGGGTCCTGTGGTACCTGGTGGTCATCAAAACAATCACACGTACGTCCCAGCTGGTGGAAACAATCCCTACAACACCGTTTCTGTTCACTCACCTCATCCCTACCAGCTGACAAATACGTCCGTCAGTAATGGCTCTGCCATGCTTTCAGGCGGTGTTCAAGGAGGTGCCCAGACGTATATGACTGCTGGAGTGAATAATCCTTATGCATGTGCCACAGGGGTGGTGCCGACCTCTCACATGAGCCAGGCCTATCATTTGGGGAACACAGCGACAGGCTCACACCAGATACCTGGGGGACTGGATGCCAGCAGTTACCAGCAGTTGTATGGCGGTTATCCAATTGTTTATCAAACTCACCAAGTAAGCGAATAAACTAGATTCATCCTTTCGATCACACATAGAAATATTTAAATGTGCTGATTGGACATACCCATAGAAATCGGAGCTGTTGCGGCTATTGATAATTCCGATTTCTATGGACATACCTATTTCATAATATTTCATGACTAGTATACGCTTGAAAACTCCCATAGAACATCCTTAGAAACTCCCCATTCCGGTAATTGTAGGGTTGTTAAGGGTGTGCTTTTTTCCATAGAATTTGCAAGCGTATTAAGATAAACCTTTTCTATTTTTGCAGCCTGGTTTGCCACAAGGAATCGACTTATCTCAATACATGAATGTGATGCCCTCTGCCCTTATCCCCATAGAACAGGAGGATATGAACGCCCTAGCCGCTCAATACAATTCCGCCAACATCCCAGTACAATTGCAGCAGAACTCCGCCCAAGCAGTTTCCTTTAATCACATTTGAAACCGTTTTCATGATCATTACAGACATATCACTTATGCATGCTTCGAAATATTTAGAAAACACACCTTTAGTATAATAGAATAGGTCATATACATAGTTTATACCATAAATTTCTCGATAATGTCAATGAAAATCAATAAAATTTCTGGGCTTTTGAAGGTAAATTTATATCCTCATATCATTTTATTCTTAAACATCAACAATTTTACTCTTTAATGACAACATGGATATCGATGGATTTGTTTTGTTTCTATACAGATTTCTATAAATTCCAGCAATATTTTGTAAGTCCTATATTGAGTGACCCTCCAATTCTATGGACTTCCCTTGGATACTGCTCTTCGTCTATTTCCATAGAATTAGAGGGTCACTGTCACTCATAACAGTCCTATGGAAATAGCAGAAATATCTATGATTTTATAACATCCCAATTTTCCGATTGTGTACCATGATAGTCTACAGCTTATTTCCTCTTATTTATTTGAGCCGCTTGTACATGACACGACATCCGACCCATACTACATAATTATTATATGTGATGCATTGATTTGTATTTATTTGACATTCTTTCTGTACTTAAAAATGCGCGTAATTGTTCATATTTTTACATTTTCTAATATTTCTTTTTTTCATTCTGATGATCAGTTTTTTTATATTTTATCAATTTATTTGAATTACCTATACCTAAAATGGCTTATACATTCACCTCGAGATTACGCTATATAGCTAATTCATTCATTATATTTATTTATAGGATGTAATAAATCAACTCTTATTTGTTTCATACAATGCTGAATTATCTATAATTTTCTCATTTTCATACTTCAGGATATTTAATAAAGAACAAAATGATATAGTGATATATATATATATAGTAATACTGAATCAATTGTATATAAAGAAAAATAATGAAAACACAATGCCTTGTTTATTTTATTCCTCTTTGTTATAATATTTTTACAGTTATTGATATTATTATTTAAATGATTTCTGTGATGGATGTGGATATATTATATGCATACCATATTTTATACAAATAGAATTTCGATAAACACATTTCATTCTTATTCATTTACATGTATCATTCATCATTTCAATATAGGGTAGTAGGTGTCAAATTGCACATGAGTATAGGTATTTGTAAAGCATGCGGTTTATAAAGGAGATTTTCAAAGAGAAGATGTATTAGGTCCGTGAGGGTTGCAGTAGCCTAAGTTTGGCCTTGTGGAGGAAAGCTTCGAGACGAATATATTCTTCTTAATTGGTCGCTTCCTAACGGGAGAATGAGGTGATTTCTTGAAATTTGTTCTTTAATGTTGAGTTTATTTACTGCTGCCCAAGATTTGATATCTATGTTGGGGAGATAAGCTGTTTAAATGATATATGTATGAGTTGAGCCTTGCGTATAGGTAACGCTCGCCTATAAATGTTAAGGAATTCGGATGTGACACCGGAAAATTTGGTACAATATGGTTATGCAATGATAGAAATAGCTGACTGGCTATTGTCGGGTCACATTCCGCGTGGCAATTTTTTGAAAAAGAATGGTGAGGTTACTGATGGTATAACGCTTTTGAAAACTCTAATGATGAAAGTAGCTGTGGTAGACCTGGTCGGACGTCAGAACGCGAAACGCGATGAAATTTAAGTGAGGTGTATGGCACTAAATGCCAGGATAGAGAAACGCATGGATATCAATAGGTTATTGTACAAGAAACAAAACATGAACTTATCGTTAATTGTTTTAAAGGTTCAACGAAGAAGATTTCGCTTGAAGGGTTTGAATGAAACGATTGTCTAAAATGATAGTCGAGATAAATTACACTAGATTTACACTCAAATAGGATTCAGAAAGATTAATATAAATCTAAGAACAAGCAAATTATCATCCTGAAAGTTAAAAACTTTATACATAAAAATGAAATCGATTTATCAAAATCAAATTGCGTTCACATTTCAAAATTTAATTCGCAAATGATTTACAGAGTATGTAGTTTACTTTAGTTTATCTTAAAAGACATTTCATGTCATGGGGCTCATGTTATATAGTGTGTCTGCTTGCAAATTTGCAAAATAATGTCGCACCTTATAAGGTGGGAATTTATTGGAGAATATCTCATCGGATAATATCTCAATAACCGTATATTGATTGAATAATGTAGTAATATTGTAAATTTTCTGTTTATTTGATTTATCAAAAACAAGTTAATTTGTGATAGAATTGACATGAAACAAAACTTTCAAATGTTGATATCTGGGAATATCCATATTATATACATATATATGTAGGTATAAGATTTGTCAAAGTCTTAAATCGTATTTCTGTGAAAGCGGATTAGACTTCAAAGCATCATTGATTATAATTTTCACTGTCTTCATTTGATATATCAATTTATGCGCGAGGTAATATTTTCTATTAGATTCATATTATTATCAGATGGCGCGTATATTCTATATTTGATTTGATTTGCTCAGCAAATAGTCAATTCAAGACTAAATACATTTATTTGCCTTTTCTGAGTGAAATGAAACATATTGTTTTTGTTGCTTTTCAATATATTGGGTTAAGAGATTCGGCATTAATATTTCGCTAATTTGATTGTAATCAAGTACCACTGGAGTTATTCCGTCTCCTCCTCATATCAACCGAGTCTCCTTATAGAGTGTAAATAGTTGGTCGAATATCTACAATATGTAAAATTAATTTACCATCTGAGTAACATCTTGATGCGAGAATTGAAAATCTTTCATTTCCTTACACAATTGGGGAATTTCTTTTTATAGGATAGAATTCAAATACAATTGCTTATTTACGAGTAATTAATTATACGATTACTAAATGTAATTATCAATGTATATAATTATGATTCCATATAGGAGATTGTAAACTAATCCGATGAAAATTCTCTGAAAACTTCTGTATAAAAATATTACAATTCCTAACATTCTGAATTGTCATCTTGAATCTTTGCAATTTCTCTTGATTTTAAGACTATATCATTCTTGAAAATGATTGTCTTTTAAAAAAAACTGCGATTGTCACTATAATATCCTTGGATGTGAAATATCTGTAATTTATATGGATATTATTAAAAATACAATTCCATAAAATTATAAATAAATAAAAAATATGTGATTGTAACATTAAATTGCTTATTGAGAAAATGAGTAACATCTTCTCAGAAGGAAAGGGAAATTAATAAAAATATATCAACAGTTACTTTTTGAAAAATAGCATTAGCAATAGCAGCAGAATTATTAAAGCATTCAAGAAAGGTATCCGAAATAAATTTCCGATTGTTTATAAAATATTGTAAAAACGGCATTTTTGAAGTAATATCTATTAAAAAAAATAAAGATTGCAAAATATAGAGATAAATATAATTAAAATGCATTATATATTATCTTTTGAAGCTTTATTTTATCTCTGATATACTAAAATTCATCTTAATGTATCACAATATATTACTGAAATGAAATTCAAATATGTATCATTAATTCAAGAATTTTATGTTTCTATAACTGTTCTTGAGAACAACCGTAGCATTGAGTTGATATTTCAGTATGTCAATAGGAATCTGTTATCATACAGCAAAATATCAAACATTTTAGTATTTTGTTTAGTCATATTACATTTTAATAAAAAAGTTTGGAGCGTTATTGACAGCAGCATGAATTGTTTTCTAAAATTGCCTTCGAGCTTGTTAAATAATGTTTTGAAGTCAATTAGTAAGTGAACTGTGAATTTATTATTGCTTGCTGTTTAAGGAAACCTGGAAATTATTTTAAATCAAAAATGATAGTTGAGATTTTATTTTGAAATTTACAATTCCATATTTTTTCCAAAACCTTAATAGAATTTCAAATTATATGCCTACTTAACCTTAAATATTGAAACTTTTTGTATGTACATATTTTATTTCCATTGTCCATTGATGCATTATGCTTGTGCAAATAATTCTTCATGAGATATTCTGTTTGTTTTGCTTAGTCTATACGCATAGTCTATAACATGATATTTTTTAACAATGTTGAGTTTGAGACATCAATATCATAAACCTGCAATTTCATCTTCACATTGAATTTGTACAAATTAATCAATCCACTATTCAATAAATGTTTAGTATACTTTTTTACTATATTTAAGATAGTGTACAGTAAGTCTATAATCTCTATACAGCATTATGCAATATTTCATTCCCAAGAGTATTTAAATTCTCAACCCCTTTATTGGTGGTCAAGCGTTCTAACCATTTGGCCAGCACTGCTGTCTACTATCTTAAAATTTATTAAGAAAGGCAGTGGCACATTCAATTTCACTCAAAAAATTCATTTTACAGCAATGAAATTCAATATAGAAAATGGTTTTCTCCAATAGATAAAATCTCTTAATAAAATGTTCAATACCAATAAGCATAATTCACAGTTTGTTTTAAGATTAGTACAAAAAAAGGTTTTTCAAGTCAACTAATACCATGATCCAATGATTAAATTGGAATACTAAAGTAATCTCAATTAATTTGAAAGCTGGGAACTATTAAAAGTTTATAAGCAGATGCAAGACATCAATTAAAAAATGTGACACTATTATAATTGTGTTAAGGAATTAGAATAAAATGTATTGCTACATATATTGTAAAGTTATGATGATAACATGGACAAGTGAAGTTATGATGTGTTTTATATAAATATATAGAAGTTGATTAGTTTCTGATTTGGCAAGACACTCTGAGATTTTATCAATTAACTAGTTGGCTAGTTATAACTGATAAGCTATGCAATTAACTTGGCACCTATTTATTAGTTATTAATGGGTCTGATAATTTTATATTTGATAGGAAAGCCACTAAAAAATATCAACACACATTGTAGAACTTGCTTTATTTTAATCAAAAATATTTAAAACTAATCAACTTCTATATATTCATATAAAATATATACATCATAACTTTGCAATATAGTAATACATTTGATTCTAATTCATTAACACAATTATAAGGGTCACATTTTATTAATAAATGCCTTGCATCTGCTTGTAAACTTTTACTTTCATGTATCCGATTTCCATAACTGTGGAGCTAGTGGTTTTGGCCAGCCATTTCATGTCAACCATGGCGTAATTGTCCATCAGGTCCTTAAGTTCCCAGCTTTCAAATTAATTACTAAGTTGAAATTACTTTAGTCCCGCCTATTCTAATTTAATCATTGGATCATGGTATTAGTTGACATGAATTTTTCTTTCTTGTAAGCTTACTAATCTTGAAACAAACTGGATTCTGCTTATTAGTATTGAACATTTTATTTAGAGGTTTTTTCTATTGAATAAAACCACTTTTAAATGAGGGTTTTCTATATTGAATTTCATTGCTGTAAAATGAATTTTTGAATTTCATGTCCAATTATTTGAGTGAAATTGAATGTGCCACTGCCTTTTTTAATATATATTTTAAGATAGTAGATAGAGCTGGCTGAATGGTTAGAATGCTTGACCACCAATCCAGGGGTCAAGAGTTTGAATCCTGGCCAAGTGGGAATGAAATATTGTATAGCGCTGTATAGAGATGATAATATCTTAAAATGATTTTATGTAAATGCATATTCAAAACAAATTCTTACCTTTTTAGAAGTAACTGGATGTGCTCCCTCCCGAACTTTATACCTCTCCCTTGCCTGTTACACTAAAGATTATTATAAAATATTGGGGATTGAGAGAGCATCTTCACAGAAAGATATCAAGAAGGCTTATTATGATGTAATGAGCATTTTTAATGATTTGTTTTTTTAAGTTTTTGAATTTTTCTTCATTCCAATCTATTTCTATTATTTTAGTTAGCTAAGAAATATCACCCTGATGTTAATAAAGATAAGTCTGCTGAAAAAAAATTCCAAGAAGTTAGTGAAGCTTATGAGGTGAGTTTGATTTATATGGTTACACAACATTTGTGAGTATTCTATAGGGTATGCAAAAGGATTTTGCATAATAATTTATTGATTTTAGATTTTAAGTGATGATAGCAAACGTCGACAATATGATGGTCAGGATAGGATGGGTTATGGGTCTCCCGGATTTGGTGGCGATCAAAGTTCATTTCATTCAGAAATGGATCCGGAAGAGTTATTTCGTCGAATATTTAAAGATCAGGGTGGTTTCAGTTATGATTTTGACTCCAACAACAGCAGAGGTGTTCATGAGAATAATTTTGGATATGCTGCTGCTAAAGAAGTGCTTTTAACATTGACTTTTGAGCAGGTAAAATTGAATAATCAACCACGATAGAAGCAAGCTATTATAATATACTATTTGTCACTCTTTCTTGATAAATGCTTTAATTTTTGTTTCTCAGGCTGCTAGAGGCATTAATAAAGAAATAGTTGTGAATGTCACAGGCTGTTGTCCTAAATGTTCCGGATTAAAAACCGAGCCTGGTCATCCGCCTATTGTCTGTCCAGCATGCGATGGACGAGGTCAGCAAACTGTCAATACCGGCCCATTCTTAGTGCAGACGAAGTGTAGAAAGTGTCGAGGTACTGGCCGCTATATTCGATATCCCTGTGTTGAATGTGTTGGAACGGGAGAGACCATTCAGAGACAAAGCATAACCGTAGCTATACCAGCTGGTAATTTGTTACTTAGTTATTGTTCTCTTACAGTTTAAATAATAAAAATATTGAAAGCTCTATTTTATTACTTACAGTAGTAAAACTAAATGTGTGTGTAAAATAAATATTTCAATTCAGGAGTGGAGGATGGCCAGTTGTTGAGAGTGAAGAATGGAAGTTCCAATGAAATCTGGGTTACTGTTCGCGTAGAGAAGAGTCGGGATTTCAGACGAGACGGCTCTGATGTCCACTCAGATGTCAGCATCACTGTTGCTCAGGCAGCACTGGGCGGCAAGATCAGGATACCGGGCATTTATGAAGAATTATTCGTTAATGTAGGCAGCGATTCATGAGATAATATTATGAGAGGAAAAGATTATAAATATTACTTTTTTATAAGGAAAGTTATTCACAATTGTTTGAATATTTTTATTTACTACTATCAATTTTGTCAGTAGTATTTCAGCCTCATGGAATTATTTTACTATTATAGAAAAAATATATTCTTGGTTTATTAGATTCCTGCTGGTTCATGTAGCCATGACCGTCTTCGAATTCCAGGAAAGGGTATCCGACGTGTTCATTCTTCTGGTTATGGAGATCACTATATTAACCTCAAAGTACACATACCTAAGTAAGATAGGTTAATTTGAATTATATAAATTTCATTCAATATCAAAATATTGCTCTTGTTTCATCACGTGACTTCATATGTGAATTACAAGAAAACTTTGTAATTTAGAAGTTGAAAATCAATTATAGTTTAATCATTTTCTATTGAAGAAATCATAGAATATGATAATAAATCGCTTGATCAATCTCTTGTTAATATGTTTAGGAAATTAACCGAAATACAAAAGTCCTTGCTTTTGGCGTTTGCGGAGACTGAGAATACTATGAAAGGTTCAATTGAAGGTGTTGTCAACACTGATTCTGGTAAGAATGATTCTCTTCGATAAATTAGTTAGTGCTTGAAAACATGTCGAAAACACTTTTCATCAAATGTGTCTTTTAGACAATATATCCTAGAGGATGATTACTTTTGAGTGTATTTTAAATTTATCGAGTCTCTCTATCTTAAGAAAACAATAATGAGTTTTGAATTTGATGTTTAGAATGCTTTAAAATGTTCTAAAATTAGCTCCTTGTTTTGGGAGATTTCCTATTTTTAATAACAATGGTCAATGCTAAAAAACGCAGAAGCCAAAGTACAGCAGGAGCCAAAACTTATAATCTACAAGTTCGATCGCACGCCGGAGCCAAACTTTGGCTCTCTATGTCTCTGTCCACATAATACTAAAATTTCATGGCGATATCTTAAAGTGGTAACTAGACATAGTAGCCATCTTAAAATATATTGAAGTTTTCAAACTGGGCGATATTTAGATTGCTACAGAAAATCCTAACGACACTATTTTGGACACTCTGTCCGAACCCTAGTAGTTAGAAGCATGAAATATGGAGGGATAGTAGAGAGTAGTGTAGAGAGATTAAGTTTGGCTTCTGCGTGTGGTCGGTCGTGTTTTGAAAAAGTTTTGGCTCCTGCTGTAAGTAATATAGTAAAAGTAAAAAATCAATATTTTTGGACATATTTTGGCCACTATGTCCGACCACTTTTAGATATTGTGTTGAAGTTTTAGTATTATCTGGAGAGAGGTATGAAGAGCTTAAGTTTGGCTCCTGCGTGTAATCGGTCTTGTTTTAAAAAGATTTTGGCTTCTGCGTATTTTAGCATTGACCAATAACAATCTAGTAACATATAGTTTATTTCGTATCCTGCGGAAATCTACAGATCCCGTCTTTTTTACAATAGTAGGTAAAAATAGAAATTCCAAGTATTTTAGGGTTTTGGAAATTCCAAAAGTTCTACTGTAATATAAAAGTAAACATTTTTGTGATTGAGAAAAAATTGCTGTGGTGCTTTTAACGACTCTCACCCGGATCAGAGTATCATTCGAAGCCGTGTGTGATTTATTAAAATAATTTAAACATTTATGTATATTATACACATATACTGCTTACACATTTTTATGAAATAATGTTTTAGGACCTCGAGCAATCGACAATACGAAAAACTTTCTTCTTTCACAAATACGATCAGTCTTAGAATCACATCGCTTGGAAGAAAATGGCGAAAAAAAATCTTCCGAAAATAAAGACATTGACAATTCTCAAAAGAAATCTTCCAAATTGTGATACGATTTAGCATTCAGTCTATAGTATATATATTGTCATGATCATAAAAACTTAGTTTTAATTTGATATCTTAAATAGATGTTTATATTCTTCAAACATTTGTTATTTTCCTTATATAACTAAGATTCTATTCTCTCATTGGGATTACTTTAGTGTAGATTATAAGCTCATTGTTAAACTTGCAAAACAACTAATGTCACATGAAGTATTTGGAACATCCTGTAATTTCGTCTTATCAGATAGCCATATCGTACATTTAAACAATTATGTGTTACAGACTTGCAGAATATACCTGAGAACCTTTGATATTCTGCTATAAATGGTAATTTATTTGGTAACATTGCTAAAATTCAGGTGATAAACATAGGGAGACATAATAATAATAATAATAATAACAATTTATTTAGAAAGTAAAAAACGTTAGTCAGTTAGGTATAGTACAAAGAAATTTACAAAAATTTAACATTTAAACTTTCAAGGAGATCAAAGGCAGTAAAATGTACTGATCGATGTTGATCCCTATGAT
>JAYMFX010221701.1:0-10664 GCA_036784945.1 Monocelis spectator | reverse complement strand
CTACAGTTAAGAAGAGACACCACCACTCAAATTGAGAATATCTACAGTTAAGAAGAGACACAACCACTCAAATTGAGAATATCTACAGTTAAGAAGAGACACCAACACTCAAATTGAGAATATCTACAGTTTAAGAAGAGACACCACCACTCAAATTGAGAATATCTACAGTTAAGAAGAGACACCAACACTCAAATTGAGAATATCTACAGTTAAGAAGAGACACCACCACTCAAATTGAGAATATCTATAGTTAAGAAGAGACACCACTTTCGGGAAATAAATTGTTTTTATTTCGGCTATTTGAATGTCTTACCTCTTGGAGAACGATTTTTCTCTGTAAAATGGGTAGTTTTGTGTAGATATCTATTGATTAGTTACATAATGATATCATAATATTGTGAGAGAAATACCATTTGTTATATATCTATCATTTTATTGCATTCTACAGTCCCGAGGCCCATACCACGAGCTTTTCACGAACGTAGGTTTGCATGCTTGCTTGACGTTTTTACTTTTTTATTATTATTTTGAACGCTTTCTTTGGTCATTACCTATATCAAATCAAATTGTTTCGTGCATAATTATAGAAATGTAAATTAAAGTGTTGCGTTTGTTTGAATATTGTTAAAATGTTTGCCATTAAATGTTTTGCTTTATTTTAAATTCCGTAGTTCACAGCGCTTGACTTATTAATCAATTTATCAATTTATTTATCACATTTTTGGGATACATTTTTTAATTGTTTTTATCTATCCTATTTCAAATTTACATAATTCTCTCTCTCTCTCCTCTATAGATTAAAATCGATAAAATTCATCAACAGTTTTAATGAGACACATTGATTTAGTTAAAATTAATTAAAAAACTTATTTCTAAGCTTTCTTCCATAATTTTTCAAAATAAGATCTCTATTAGATAATTTTAGTGTATTTTATGATTTTATTACTGATAGTACTATTTTACAAATAAATAATTATTCTTATATTTAATAATTTTCATAGACATAAGAGAATAATCTTTCATAATCATCATATCATTGTGCTGCTATTCTCATGTCTATTTATTTTATTTTATGTTTTGTACAGCTCCTCTATTAGGCGCAGCAGTATGCGTCAGAAATCGATGATTTCTCGACAAGAAGCAAAATTGGAAGCGGAAATGCGAGTAGATTTAACATCGGCTGCTGAAGTGGCGGCCAGTGCAGGCAATTTTCTCCCAGTAAGTCAAATTTAATTATTAACCATAGAGTTGCGCCACCACCATACAACTCTAGAGTTGTATAGAGTCTGGAGAAAAGTCAAAACTGAGAATGATGTCAAACTTCCACTTAAACGTTAATCAGCGTTAATCTTTGCTTTTACTATACAATCTTCTAATGTTGACATTCCCGATATAAATAGGTCATAAAATTATCATAGATATCACCAGCCGAAATAGCTCAGTAGGGAGAGCGTTAGACTGAAGATCTAAAGGTCCCTGGTTCGATCCCGGGTTTCGGCATATTTTGGTATTTTTTTTTATAAGTTTATTATTTAATTTTAGCACACCTAATTATAAATAAAATTTATCGAAAGTAAAATTATTTATTCATTCACATTTTATAATGCTTTGGACATCATTTTAACAATCACTTTGGTATTCTCCTATGCATAATACAGTTATCAAAGTTATCGATCGTTATGAAGTCAAAATTCATAATCTACCAATAGCAATCTACCTATTGTTATCTTCACTTCAGAATGGTGAAGGTCGTGGAATTGATTCTCCAGCTTCAAAACCTTCGCATAATAATTCCAGTAATTCTTCCAAGGAGATCACTTCACCCGTCGTTGGTGCAAGCCCCGAATCAGTGAAGATTCATCTACCTCCTGGTACTCACATCATGTCGTCACAAAATAACTCCTCCTCCACATCAACACCCCTGACCGTCTCTCGACAACAACATCCTCAACCAGCAGATCGGCACAATGTCCCCTCCACTGTGTCACCTCCCAGCAATAATAATAATCAGAGCTACTCTACCTCTTTCACAACCGGAGTAAATGCATCTTCGCCACCACCGGTCGTCCAGTCGGCTCAGCAGCCTCTGCGCCAGTCGCAGCGCCAGTCGCGCGACCCCGGTGCGAAATACGCGGTCCAGTCGACACCGGCGGTACAAATACAGCCGTCCTCTGTGCGCGCCTCGCCTCCAATCAATGGAAATCTCGTTCTGGGTGATCAGCCCATTAAGAAATTCAAGTCCAACGGTGACGAAGTCATTTGCGGTCCCGACTCAAATACTAAGAGTGAGAGCTGTAAATGCTGCTCTGTGATGTAGAAATATTCTCTCTCATTCTCTCTGTCTCTCTCTGTCTCTCTCATTCTTTCTCTGTCTCTGTCTGTCTGTCAGTCTCTCTCTGTCTCTGTTTGTCTCTGTCTGTCTGTCTGTCTCTCTTTTTGTCTCTTTGTCTCTCTGTCTGCTCTCTCTCATTCTCTGTCTGTCTGTCTCTCATTCTCTCATTCTCTGTCTGTCTGTCTGTCTCCCTGTCTCTGTCTCTCTCTGTGATGATAATTAATCGATACTACGCTACTCTCGCAAGCACACTCACGCACAGATATTGTTATTATTATGAGAGATGCCAGTACAAAGTATTAATGGAATGACTTGTTGACGATTTTTTGTTTTGTGAATTAATGAGTTATTTTAAAACCTATGCTTTACTCCTTTATAGGCCGAAATACTTTCAATGAAGGAATCTATTTATAGATTTGCATACTACCTTTTAGTAATTTGTATCTGGTAACTGTAGAAGATATTGTGAAATGTAGTGATCGATAAAATGTTTAGCAATGTGCGCAATGATGGAATTCAGAATCACTTCAATGTCTGATAGAATTATTGAGTGATTGCGTCTCGAAATTCCTATAAATTTACCTCTACAACAAGGAATCCCTTTCTAAACTCATGATTTAAAAATAAATTCATAAAAGTCGGTTTACTAAAAATCACTACTTTAAGTAGTGATTTCAATGAAACTAAAATTTCCTCTTCCCAGTAAATTGTAGATTAGGACGCTTTATTATTTCATTTTCCTTATTCATTATTATATCCTTTATGTACATGAACGATTTCTCAGAGATGCACGATCTCAAGTGTACTTATCTTCTTTATTAGATGGATAAAGCGCCTTGTCCTTTATAAATCCATTCAGTATAATAACCATATTCTTTAGAAATGTTGAAGTGTTTCCTATAATATTATGGTGTTTAAAGTTTTCATAGAATTTTTATGAACAGACAGAAAAAAATGTACTATACCTCATTTTAAAATTTAATTGTGCAATATTGATTATATAGGTAGTGTTTTGATTAAATGATTTGAGATTGTATTTTATATTTGCGTAGGTATGTCGTCTAAATATTCGATTTAATATTATATCAGTTCATTGACAGTTTATCATCAATTTTAAATAAAACCAAAGCCATAAATAGCTATGGTCATGGCTACACCCAGGTATATTTATAGCTATATGAAGTTTAATGTTTGTTAACCATTGTTTCAATAACGACCATAGATATGTATAATAATAACTATGTATTTTATATGTCTATGGCTAGTAAAAACCATAAACATTTTAAAATCAGTAAAGTCATCTCTAAATTCTCTTTAATCCACACAGATTCGAATACCTATATATATATATATATCTATGCATTTCATTAAATGTAAAATCTATGCCTATTATTTTATAATACTAAACTTTCACATCAGTCCTATGTTTTCATTCCTTTTCTATTCCTATTACATATTATTATTATTATTGTTATAGAAACAATTGATTTAAAGTATTTTGGTGAATGCATAATCATAATATTTATTTTCTTTACATTTGTTGCATTTTTGACGTTAATATAACTATAATACATAATAGACCAAGACTAAAACCGCAAACTATCTATTTATAAGGAGTATGGAGTCAAAACTTATATAGAGAGAAGTTATTTTAAATTTAAAAGTTTCTAAAAAAAGATTTTCAAATAAAATTTTGAAAGACGATGACATTCTGCGTGTATTTCTATAAGTATTTATTAATTGGTTATAACAAAGGTATTGAGAGAGAACCTTGATCTATAGAAATCGATAAAAGGTTTCGAACTCTGCAGAGACATATTATGTAAATCATTAAATCATCCGACCACAAGAGATATGGAATTTTAGTATTATGTAAAGCTAGTATAGTTTGTCTCGACCTGCAGTTTGTTTCGACTTATAGTTTAAAAGGGTTTTAGTCTTGACTCAACTAATATTGCATATCATGTCCATAAAATGCAAAAACACACACACACTGATTAGAGAGTATGAGAGTTAAAAATATGTTGAAGTTTCAGCAATACCTAATAATTCATATCAGTTCATAATTCTTTATTATCAATTAGATTATTTCAATATAGAGGATTTGACACTATGCTTTATTCATGTACTTTTACTTATAATAAAGAAATCAATGACATATATAGAGTACATACTTCACTTTTTAAATGCGAAGATACTGGATCTATGCTTAGACCTTATATAGTCTATTTATAGATTTACAAACGTTAAAAGTCCAAATGAAGAGAAGTACAGCACAAACGTGTAATTAGATTTTAGATAGATGATTCCTTTTGTCGATCTGAATACGATCATGCATTCGGATCGACAAGGAATCATGTATTTGAATCATAATGCCTGTCCAAACCTCGGGGATAGCAGTCTCATACTCATATTCTCTATGATATTCTGATATTCACCTATATTTTTGACTTCAAGGATAATGAAGACATATAAAACTATTCAACTTATTACACCCAATCTTTTAATTTTGTGGAGCTGGCATAAATAGATATTACAGCATTCCTTATGTGAAATTCACCAGTTCCTCGATCATATGGATCAGAAAAGTTACATCGTAGTAATACACCTGTGTATTTCACAGAGGTGTGTATAGGGTTAAATTGATCAATATAAATGAATCCTCAAGGATTCTTCAAGACTTACAATTACTTATGAACAGCCTGTGTTTCTACTAATTTCCTCTTTGATAATGACTGCGTCTTAACGAGGCGTTTATTCGTGAGATTTTTCACGGGTCCAATTAAAACGTGTGGTTTTGAAACTTAAATAAAAATACTTTAGAAAAACGTCTCGTGTGGACACAGCTCAAATTAATGTGTACAGTAGTTGGCTTGGGCATGCAATACTTCGCAAAGTTATTTGTGCGGGTACAAAGTGTTTACACGCTCATGCGAAAATGCAAAATGCGTAAACTAGCGGTACAAGTCAGCTACAAAATTTTATGTGAGCGTGTGCAAACTCATAGAGATCGGACACACTATTTTTATTACAGAGAAGACGAAAAGAAAGTCTGATCTCTATGGAATAACTGCCTCAAGCAATAACAGTTTCAATTTCCAGGGTCGCACGCACATCAAGTCTCTCTGTTTACATGCACAAATTAGTACGGGCAGTTTGCCTGTACAAGTTAGTTTGCGCAGTATGTATGAGTGTGTAAACCCGCATTTGAGAGAGTAGACATGAGTAGTGAAAGTAGTCCTGTACTGTTGTTTTATCCTTTTTTATCTTTCTATGACCACATGAAAGAGTTGTGGTCAACCTTAATTGACTTTAATTCAATAATTTTAATATTTGCGTATCAAAAATAGAGAGCGTTTGGTATTTTAAAATCTCCAAAGTGTGGTAATTTTGTGCAATAGCTCTATTCGAATTTAATTATTTATTTTGAAGTAAATTTATATTTTATAATCTTATAAAAATCATGTAGTGAATAACTAACTAAAGCTTTTACTAAATTTATTGCTTGTCATTATTGCCAAATTCTTGAAATAATATATTCTGTAATCAAATCATAAATTTAAAATGTGTATTATGTAAAATATCCCAAATATAAGAACATTATAATTTTTTTATTGGTATCATAAATCATATATATATATATATATATGATATTATACAAATTTGATTCAAGATAATAGATGAGAGGTTGCACATAGTAATTTAGAAACTTATTTTATCTCTATGGGTCAAAAGTTGGATCCATGTCAAAATCAACTAGGTCACAAAACAAATCAGCTTACTTTATTGCAATGATCATATTAAGTTTACACATTTGTTTTTATTTTAATTCTTAATAAGAAAATAATTAATTTGTTAGTGATTGTATGCTTAATAAAATGTACACTTTGTCTAACATTAATTTTTTTTGCAGTGTCAGTATACTAGCAGTTATTCATTATGAATACACATCAACTTATCCACATTAAAAAAATACATAAAAATCTATAAAATGATTATTGAAAGGACATATCAGATATGACAAGGTTTTGATGGTATCTTATAATAGCTCTTTAGTTGACATACATAATTGTAATGCAGATTAATACTTTTTATTTTAGTATTCTTTATGTTTTTTCGGAAGTGTTTTCATTTCAATAATGGTCTTGTAAAACTGAGTCATCTAATGCCAAAAAATAGCTCCAACTATAGGAATCTTAGTATTCCTCCCACAGTAAAAGTGATGGTACTGGGTACGGGGAACAAAAATGGTCTGCGGTCAGTTATAATTGATACCAATCAAATTAGGTAATTTCCATATTTACAAGTATTTGTAACTTTCTTTATTTCTCATTGTTTAAACAAGATTAATAATAGGTATTGATTGATTCTATGAAATAATTTATTGTCATCATTTGCAGTTACTTGGTGAACTGTGGTGAAGGGACCACTCGTGTTATCAATGAAGCTAAGGGGTAAGTGGATACACAAAGAGGGGTATTCAGAATTTTCCTCAGAGATTCTGTGATTTTTTCATCTTACACAATTTTTAGTTTAAAAAGTGGCAGTATTCGGCATGTATTTTTTACATGTGATTCCTGGGAAAATGTTTCTGGACTACAAGGTACTATATTTTGTTTTGTTTCTTTTCTAATTAATTTATTAAGCTACCTTCTATACCTACTTATCTTATTTAGGTTTGGCAATTTCATTGAATTCTTATGGGGTGGAAGAGCTAACTCTTCATGCTAATAAGCCAGTAGTAAGTTGATTTGTTTTAATTATTGAGAGTAAGTTATAATACAGACAAGCCTCAAGTATCAAGTTTCTACACATTGAATGAAATTTCTGATTATTATGTAGCTTAGTAAAAAAAAGTTAAAAATAGTTTTTGATTCATTATTTTCTATTTTAGGTAGATCTTGTTTTGATGCAGAAAAGATTTCTCGACTCCAGGACCTGCAATATTGGTAAGAAATTTAAAAATCATTGAATTCTTCTGTGCTTTTGACATGCAATCAAATTGAAACCTTGTAATCTTCACGTTTTGTTATAAAATATCAACAATCAATTCCATCTTTATAATCAACAAATATTTGATTTCAATTTTAGTTCGCCATGCAATTCAAGAAATGCCCTTTTCAGACATAGCTTTTAATATCAGCTCCATTCCAATTTTTCCCAATAAGATAGCAGAAGAACCTGGTACCTTTTATTTACAATTAGTTCTAGATAAATCATTGTTTAAATATCTCTACATGATACAATTAATCTATTAAAGCAATACTGACAAAACTTTCTATTAATATGTCTACCTTTTAGCGGTAAAAATGCCTCGTTTACAGTCGAAATTTGTTGAGAAATGTTACGCTCTCTTATTCAAAGTAATCAAAATATTTCATTCAATTTTATCTATAAAATATTATCCTACAAGTTTTCCTCTACATTTGCATAGTTTGTTTAAAATTCTAATATTTAGATTTACTACTTTCAGTAATAAATATAATTATATTATAAATTTATATAAATTGCTTCATTTTTAGAGTGCATCTCCACCTCCGAAAATTAGTATATCCAAGTGTAAAGAGGCTGGAATACCAGAGTAATGATTAAGACTATCGACTAATCAATTAACGAATAGCTCTTATCTCACTGTCTTATAATAAATAATAAAATGTACTCTTGTTAAATGTAGAGTTATCTTTTTAGTTCACTTATGAAGACTTCCATAATGGCTAATTTTAAGAAAAACCTACCGGTGGAACTCAGTGATGGTAAAATCGTGAGTTAGAAACACAATTTTAAATAGCTATCTCCAATATTTATATGATTATTTATGTTGGAGAATGGGATATCAGACAAGAACATGAGAGAGTTGATATCGAGAGAGAGAGAAGAGAGTAGAAGAATGGGATATTAGACAAGAACATGAGAGAGTTGATATCGAGAGAGAGAGAGAGAAGAGAGTAGAAGAATGGGATATTAGACAAGAACATGAGAGAGTTGATATCGAGAGAGAGAAGAGAGTAGAAGAATGGGATATCAGACAAGAACAGGAGAGAGTTGATATCGAGAGAGAGAGAGTAAAAGAATGGGATATCAGACAAGAACATGAGAGAGTTGATATCGAGAGAGAGAGAGAGAGTAGAAGAATGGGATATTAGACAAGAACATGAGAGAGTTGATATCGAGAGAGAAGAAGAATGGGATATCAGACAAGAACATGAGAGAGTTGATATCGAGAGAGAGAGAGAAGAGAGTAGAAGAATGGGATATTAGACAAGAACATGAGAGAGTTGATATCGAGAGAGAGAAGAGAGTAGAAGAATGGGATATCAGACAAGAACATGAGAGAGTTGATATCGAGAGAGAGAGAGAGTAGAAGAATGGGATATCAGACAAGAACAGGAGAGAGTTGATATCGAGAGAGAGAGAGTAGAAGAATGGGATATCAGACAAGAACATGAGAGAGTTGATATTGAGAGAGAAGAAGAATGGGATATCAGACAAGAACATGAGAGAGTTGATATCGAGAGAGAGAGAGTAGAAGAATGGGATATCAGACAAGAACAGGAGAGAGTTGATTTCGAGTTAGAGAGAGTGTTGAAGAATTTGATTGTGCAATTTCTATTGATATTTTAATCTCATGTCTGTATTTAGATCAAACCTGAGCAAGTTCTCGTCTATCCAAATTCTCACAAACCATTTTTAAGTAAGTCTTCAATCAACTAATAATATTGTATCTAACAGCCTGCTTACTTTCCAATTCTTAATCCGTGTGTTCATGATAAAAGACTTTTCAGATCGATATTCTGCACGAATATTGTGAATGAGTGTTGAATTTTGTTGAATGGAATAATATGTTTGAGAATAAAGAGATTATTTATATCCAGGCTGTTTCTGACTTGCTGACGGAGAATTTGTGTAATTAGTTGATGGATATTTATCTATGTATACAATTCCTTCTTCAATGGTATTAAGGTGTCTATTGTTCTTCCTGTTTTTTTATGTATTTACTTACGCAAATTGATTGTACAGATATATAACTTGAGTTTTCAATTTCATGTTTCTCTAGAATTCGAATGCTGGGTTATCTTATAAATTATTAGACTGATTGATTTTAAATCAATTATTTACATTATTATTTCAGATTTATTGTGTCTGAAGTTGATGACAACAACTGTTTACATTCATTATTGAACAAGTGTTAACTTAGTTTTAGTTTCAGACTAATATTGTTACAGTTTGATATTCAGATTGCTGTTAATCTAAGTTGAGCTCTTATCTATCAGATTGATATTGTCTGAAGTTGAATAGAGCTCTTATCTATTCAGATTGATATTGTCTGAAGTTGAATAGAGCTCTTATCTATTCAGATTGATATTGTCTGAAGTTTAATAGAGCTATTTTCTATTCAGATTGATGTTGTCTGAAGTTGAATAGATCTATTTTCTATTCAGATTGATATTGTCTGAAGTTGAATAGATCTATTTTCTATTCAGATTGATATTGTCTGAAGTTGAATAGATCTATTTTCTATTCAGATTGATATTGTCTGAAGTTAAATACAGTTCTTATCTATTCAGATTGATATTGTCTGAAGTTGAATAGAGCTCTTATCTATTCAGATTGATATTGTCTGAAGTTAAATACAGTTCTTATCTATTCAGATTGATATTGTCTGAAGTTAAATACAGTTCTTATCTATTCAGATTAATATTGTCTGAAGTTATAATAGATCTATTTTCTATTCAGATTGATATTGTCTGAAGTTGAATTGAGCTCTTATCTATTCAGATTGATATTGTCTGAAGTTAAATTGAGCTCTTATCTATTCAGATTAATATTGTCTGAAGTTAAATAGATCTATTTTCTATTCAGATTGGTATTGTCTGAAGTTGAATAGAGGTATTTCAGATTGGGTTGAATTCAATTTTCTAGTTCTCTAATGTGTCTGTCACTCATATTTCTTATTCTGTTTAATAGTTCAAAAACTGTTAATTGAATAGACGAATAGTTGATTTGATAATTAAAAGCAATTTGTTTTTATATTCAGTTTTAGAGTGTCCATCTGAAAGTTATATTTCAAGTTATTTAGAAAACGCTGCTTTACAAAAGTTGACCCAGGAAAAGGGTTGTAATCAATTGGATCTTGTTGTTCATTTAAGTCCCCCAGAAGTGACTGCTAATCCGTTATATCAAGATTTGATAGACATGTAAATTATATCCAGAGATTTATTTCTATTTTTATATGGAGCATTGATAATATCAATCAATGAAAATAGAGTTGATAAATCAACAGTGAATCACAAGACAATACTAGAAGCTATCAACCAATGAAAATAGAGTT
>JAYMFX010221690.1:0-10665 GCA_036784945.1 Monocelis spectator | reverse complement strand
CGCCTGCGCTGCACAGAGATATCGTGATATAATAATGTTATTACGATTTCAGTCAGTGAATATCAATAGAAATAATATTTATTTATTAATGCCATTATCTCTTTGATGTGATAGAAATATGACTTACAAACTTTAACTTGCAATAGATAAGATTATCTCATCTTTTGCAAATAGAAAAAATAGAGCTAATTGATACATGCATATATGTATATCAATTTTAAAAAGTTAGTTTAATGGGCATCTTTGTGAAAATATTTCATACAGACTATGAAAAAATACAAACATTCAAATAATCTCAATTGGATTTCAGAAAATCTACAAAAATTCTATTGAGCAATGATTTATTAAATTTATTTAATGCATAGATTTTTGGGAATCAAACTTATGTAAAGTAATAAAATATGGTAATATATAGTGATTGATATAAAACTAATCAGCTAGAGGTAAGTGACAAATTATGCACAAATTGTAGTGATAATTAGGCACTGAGATATTAGGTATTACTACAGTGACAAGTTATGATGAAATTATTAAATAGTCAATGCTCAAAATGATTTAGTTGTTTACTATGTATGTACTATATATGTAGTTCTATTTATACTAAGGCCTTAATTTGTTTTATAACTGCAAAATAATTGTATCATATTCTTTTTATCAATACTGATCTACCTACCTCTTTTCCCGCTCACACTAATTAAGAGACAAGCACAGCACTCTTATTATGTACATAATAGATCTGATTTGTGTACCCAATAATGTTCAACTAATCTCCTAACAGAATGTGCCAAATATGTAGTTAAACAGAGAAAAGATGCAAAATATTAATTATATTTTACAGTAGACTTTGGATATAACAACCCCCAAAAATCCTGTTTTATACAATACATTAAATTTGCATTTAATGACACTTATAGACTCTGCAGCACTTTCTATAAGTGTCATTAAATGCAAATTTTTCTATGTATAAAATAGGATTTTTGGGGGTTTGTTATATCCAAAGTTTACTGTAAAATATTTAATAGGAAGGTTTATAACATATCTATACCTTAGGGAATACCTTAGACTCAAAATTGAAATATTAGCCCTAATTTTATATATTTAACATATTTCATTCAAGAACGAGTTCACATGTTCCCTTAGGAAACATCATAAGTAAAATAAGGTATGCTTCAAATAAAAATATTTAAGAACAAAATTTCATCACAACTTGTCACTTGCAACTTTGTATCACTGGGACTGGTGCTAAATTTTTATCAAGTCTATAATACTTGAATTGACTTAAAGTAAATAATAATAAACTAAAATATAAATTACTTGATAATTTTCAAATACCCTCACAGTTCAATTTATATTAAACGATAGCTGGCATTTATCAAAATTATTACAGTCAGTCAAAGTAATTAGATTCTAAATTTATTTATAATTTAATTTTGTCGATGGCCTTAAACAAACCAAAATTAATGTTTAGTAAAATGCTTAGATTCTACTTTTACTGACAACGAACTGCTAATATAATTGGATATCAGTAAAGCTTAATAGATCTATATATTTTATAATGAGATATTTCTAGAAAGTCGAATGGTTTCATCTTCTTGCATAATGTGGTGAAAAGGGAGTCTCTCGCTATTTTTAACTAACCTATAGATATATAACATGGGCCTTTATGAGCTAAATATCATATTATCGATAAATATTGCGTCTGTCTAATTGTAGCTTTTTTGAGTCTCACGAGGCCCTGTAAAAATGCTCAGCACCAGGGACAACAAACTTATCCTATTTGTTCATGTAATCAATTCATTATATCATACTGTAATCATGTTGCGCCTGACAATTTGAATTAAAACTTATTCTTATGAAACCCATTACGTGTTAATAAAAATTGTTATTTCCTTGAAAAAGGTTTAAAATATATATACACTATAGCACAATTTAAAATCAAGGTAAGAACTATTATATCAGTTTTAGAAATTTTTATTTTTAGAAATTGCATTTTAATTACAAAACAAATAGTTAGGAACGATCATGAACGAGAAGCGGCGTGTATAATATCTTCATTATCATTATTTTTAAGTGGATTGGGTAAAACCAGGCGACTTTTTTTAGGAGGACAAAAACTCTGCTCATTGAGTGCAATTGTATTGTTTACATCCATTTCACGCATTGAAGTAGATGTTTCATTTTCTTCAGAACGACAGAATTGCTGAGGAACATACTCATCACAATTCATGGGTACGTATTCCAAATGCGAATCTAATTCTTCTTCTGCACCAGTTTTGGAGGATTGTGAATAACTGTCTACAATATGCATTGGTGAAATAAATTAGCATATTGATTAGAAGTATATTGATATATAGTCTTTCATTGCTACCTTTGTTTTTATCGACCACTATGCGCGCCGGGATGTATTGGGGACTGGGTTCTTCATCATCATCAGAATTGTTCTCTGTAGAACTTATCGGAGGTGGTAATAGGAGTTTCTGACGACGATTGTGATCTGAATTAATATAATTTTAGTAAAGTAATTCCCTTTCAAAACCAAATTAAATATGTCTATAAAGTAGACATAAAATTTTCAAATAAGATGATGAAAAAAGAGTCTCATTATTAATCCACCAGAAGATTTGATAATAAATTTGATTATGAAGGCAACTAGCTGAAATTACATATTTCTTATGAAGGTACCAAACCACAACCATACCATAGAAGTGAATATAAATTTGAACCTCGCACCATCAATTATAAAAAATGTCTTATTCGATTCATAAAAATATAAAGAATCTGATGATTCAAATCGATATTGTAAACACTAAGAGATATACATAATAAATGACAACAAGCAAAGAGTAGACACATTCAGACAACGTTTTGATCTGTCACCTTTCATATTCGGTAGCAATGCTTCAGGGACATACTCGTTCTCATGGTCTGAATTCATGTCTGAAGGATTAATACACGCAGATTAGTAAAATCCTCACAATAAATAGACCCCTTAGAAACAAAAGTAAGCCAAAAAGAACTGCATTTCACATTTATCAACTTTTAAATACTGTCGGAACATTATTATACTGTTTGAATTGTTTAGAGAGTCCCCATTTAATTTCCAATCTATTGCAAGTAAATATAATATTATCGTATAATTCGTCATTAATGTCACAACCCAAGGTGATACAATGCATTTTGTTTTACCGAGTATTGTGTATTGTAATGTTTTTTCTTCATTTTGATAATTCGCCAGATATACATAGTCAGTCCGAAAGACACATTTTGACTGATTACTTAGTAATTCGGTTATATCGAATATTTTAAGTTTGATATAAGCGAAGTCGACATAATATGTAGTAATAGAATTTAAGAATTCTCTTTTAAAATATAAAATAATCGCTCACTTTCTTCATTAGAAATAGGCGTGGGAGTATAGGTTGGACTAGTTTTATCGTTGCTATCCTTCACTTCATTCTCATCGACATCAGAAAACTTTGCAGAAATAAGCAAAGGACTAAGATTCGATTCTGAAATTTGATAAAAATTTACAAAAGTCCCATTTGATCTATCCCATTCTATCATTGGAGGACACAAAATGTACAAGAATTTATTGTAAATAAAATTGATAATTATTTAACAGTTAATTTTAAATTATCACAAAGTGAAAGAGTAGACAAGTAAGGAACAGTTACTGAAAGATAATTATACAAAAATATTATGATTTACGCAATGATTTTTTAAAATTAATTAAAAAACAATAAAACGAACAATAAATGGTGAATAAACAAAAGAATCGAAGAATGAACATGCCTTGACTGAAAAGAGTTTGTCAAGATAAAAAGATTGCGAATACCCTGAAAGAATGAATTATCTATAGTATAGAACGATTAGATAAGTTAAGATGAAAAGAGAGGATCCAAAAACTTCTGAATAATCGACAATCTCGATTACCTCAAATGATCATGAAAGCAGAAAATAATCGCTCACTTTCTTCATTAGAGATAGGCATGGGAGTATAGGCTGGACTTGGTTGTTGGTTGTCGTTGTTATCCTTCACTTCTTTCTCATCGACATCGGAAAACTTCGCAGCTGGTAAATTAAGCGAAGGACGAAGATTGGATTCTGAAATTAAGCAGAATTCATCATAGCAAATTAGTTATACAACCTCTATACAAGCGCGGATCCACGGGGGGAGGGGGGGGGGGTATCTTTATAATTATAAGGATAATAACAAAACCACACTATTGATTTACCTCGATTATTGTTCTGCAAAATTGGAGTGGGATTGTACTCAGGACTGGGTTCATCATCATCATCTTCTTCTTTGGAACATTTCGGTGCTGGCAAATTGATTGTGGGTCGTAACTTTGGGGCTAATGAAAACAAAAATTCAATGATAAACTAAATTATACTGGATGCTGTTGGCAGCAATGATAATATTTACAAGTAATGCTCAATATTATCCCCACCTAAACGATCTATAGACGCCTGCGAGGGTTCATATTCAGATTTTATCGACTCCTTCTCTAAATTGTCCGAATCTTCAGATTGACCCTTTTCATTAAATCGAGGCAGATCAAATTTCTCTCCAATATCTTCCAATTTTGAGGAAATTGCTTCGGCAGCCTTTTGTGGAGTAAGAAAACTATGCCGTTGACCAGCTCTGGATACGAGACCTTTCTGTCCCGGAGGAGCGGGAGTAGGTGTAAGGTGACACCAAGGATCTTGCAAACAATTGGGTAGATTGTTGGCGGACCCAGGAGAATCGTAGCTTTGGCCCTGGATAATATCGAAATATCATATCAAGATATATTTTCACGTGCGTCTGTAGAATCATAAATTTATGGCCATAACCTACTTGATACGGTAAAGAATGCCGATTCCGCTTGAAGTAATTATTTCTACCAGGAGATCCAGATGCCTAAAAGAGATCATAACCAACTAATCATAAGGAAAAGAAGAAATGAAATGATAAGAATATTTTTTCCTTCATAAAAAAATCACATTTTTAAAACTTACATTTGCATATTTAAAATTATCCCGCGTATTTCGTGGGGTTGAAATACCGAACTGTTCTATAGAATTATCCCAATTATCAGAGCTTAAAAACAAAAAAATGAGTGATCATTGATTAAATGAATGAAAGCTATCAAAATTTAGACAAATTTGTGAACATTTACTGTGGCTTACTTCACCGTATCTCCCATAGATCTGTCATGATGCGGTGTAGAGTGAAGTGGATTACCAAAGCTATGTCGACCTCTTCCAAATGGTACTCTGGGAGATGGTGCGCCCATTTCGTAAGGATTGCGAAACGGACTGCCATGAGGTGGAGGTGGTCTCATTGGTGGCGCTCCATGAGAATAAGGCGATGGACTATATCTATTGGGAGGACGATTACCAGTTAGAGGAGGAGTGAATGAACTAACAGGATAGTAAGGATGACCTCCCATGTTGGGCGATTGGTAGGGATTTCGAGGAGACCAGTTGTTGGACATCTTTAGGAATCGTCATAGTGAAATGATATTATATAAATCAATTCGATAGTTTAATAATATGGAGGAAGATTTAGGCTTAGCACTTTTACGATTAAATGATTAAGAGTTTCTTCTTGTTTCAGTCAAAAATAATGACAACATGTAATAATTTTTAAATGAATCGATTTAACCTACTATGTAGCTACGTACAGACATTATACCTATACTCTTGAAGTATTCAAAAAAGTGTCTTTATCGAGACAGCATATACATAATATATGATTGAGCTGGGAAATAAGAATAATACTATAACTACTAGAATAATCGTTACAGAAACTATATTGATATTATCTTACTCACACACAATACAAAATTATTTAATAGATAATAATAATAATTTTAAGAAGAAAATCGTTTCAAATTTCAAAGCTTTATATTATGAAATATTCGAGCTGGCAAAATCTATCTCTAGGAATGCATTTGCTAAAAAAACGTAAACAGAACAATAGAAAAGTTAACCTATCCATTCATCATTGATGCAACAGCTTCCAAATACAATAACTGAATCAATATCTAATACTGATTGAATACAGGAATGATTACAGAAATGTTGAATTCTCCGATTAATAATTACAGGTAATAGAAAAATAACACACGAATCAAAAAAATATAGATTAATTACATCAAACGGTTAGCTATACCAAACGCAATAAATCTATCGTTACACACATAGAGTAATAATAGGTACCCCTTATTATTACTCTATGGTTACACCAACTGCATAATAAATAGACTGCAAAATTGATATTCTATGGATATTTCAAGTGATTTCACACAGCAAGCATAAAAAAATAACAGTCGAAAAATTTTGGGCGGACCTAACCATGGACAAAATAGAATTGAGAAATTGAAAATGACTCAGTAGTTTTTGGATGATAAACTCCATTCAAATCAAAACCAACGAGCATAAAATTAAATTAAAAAAGCAATTATGAGTGGGGCACTAAGAATTCTTATCGATATTTTAGAAACAGCCGTGTAGATTTCCCGAGTCTAAAAATTTAATAAATTTCAATATCGTCTATTTTTTGAAATAGGAACGTTTTATTAGGTCTATAATTGAATGAACATAGATTGCGGAAACTACATATTAAAGAAGGTATAAATTGATAATGAAACTGAACATATTTCATACTTTCATCATTATAAATAGCCGGAAATTGCTTTAGTGCGCCATTCAATTGCATACATAGATATTAAACAATAATCAATTAATAATGACTTCAATTGAAAGTATAAAAGTTTTACGGTAGTCATAGCAGAGGTTCAAAAAAATATTTTTTAATTGTAATTGTGACATCCGACTCATTCCTACTGACTTCCATGACTATTCGGCTCAGGAGTGGTGAGGAAAGTCGGCGGAGAGGTGGACAACACTGGCGCTTCTCCCACCGACATCAGAATGGATTTCTTCCTCACTACAGCGACATTATCCACGGTAGGGATAGTTTCGCCAGTAGCCGGCTGTACCGCATCTTCAGAAGACGCCGCATGATCGGAAGACTCGGTGGTTGTTGTTGTGGTGGCCGAAGAGGCATTGCTCTGTTGTAAAACTTTAGATCGAGCCATATTATAATCACCAGAATCAAAATACTTCACCTAAAAAAATAGGGAAATTATTTAAAATTTTGTTTTGTTTTGCCCAAATTCTTAGATATTCTACATATCTAAGTCAATCGCAGTGTAAACTAATTATCTCCATTCTAGTTTTCCCAGGTTGGGAAAACTAGAATGGACTAGAACCATACTGTATATTTATTATTAGAAAATATAGCCTAAAGCATATCCAGCTCACATTTTTATGAAGTCTCTTTTGAAGTAAAGCAGATGGCCCTTTAGCATTCATTTGAGGATATTTCGATTTGAGCTTTTCCTCCTCTAGACGTTCAATTTCAGCAGCAGTGGGCTAAGAGAGATTGTCAGAACTTTTATATTATTTAAAAATTACACTGAACTTAAATATTTAACTTCTTCAAGTTTTATTATGAATTTCTGTATTGATGTGATATTATAAAAACCAACTAAGTATTGAGAAAGTCTAACATAGTTCATAACAGATATGTAAATGAAGCTGATATAATTGAAAAAGGCTGGTAAACCGGGCCTACTCTTTTTTTCATTCTAAATTCATTTTCGTAAAGCTAATTTCAAGAAATAAAAATTTAAATTATAGTATTTATTGTATTTAAAATAGTAATACACTTGTTTTGAAGTATAGATCTGTAATATTATCTTTTTACTCTGAAAAGAACAGTGTTGTGAGTTGAATTGAAATTTTATAAACTATCTGTATTACACTATAATTGATACAGTATTAATGAAATATTGTTGAAAACATTCCCAGTATACAAATACAACTTACATTATTTTCTTGTTCCATCTAAAATAGAAAGGTAATCATTTTAGGACATTTTTCCTTATAGAATATAGTCAGAAATATTGTTGCATGACTTTTTACAGTTTTTGTGGGGTGATATACAAATAATGATAGCATACAGATTTAAACCTTTACTTTAATTTACAAAACAGTAGACTAAAGTATATTGTTAGTAAACTATAAGAATAATAATGGAAATAAGTTCATTTAATGGAAACCTTGTTGTATTGAAGATGTCCATAACAGTTTAATAAATGTATTTAAGTCATTGATATCAGCACATCAAAATATGAGGGAATATAAGAAGGGATTTAGTTGCTTAACTTTGGTTTATGTTGCAGTCTTTTAATTGCAGCGTTGCCCTATAATATCCAATTGAGAGATTTATCTCTGGATGATCTTATCATTTTACCCACTTGCATAATGTTGCCTAAATACATAATTTGCTTACAGCTTGACAGAAACTTGCTCAAATAAAAGAGCAGTCAGGCTACACTAATACAAACATTCTTTTTTTCACTACTGCAAACTCAATAAAACTGGCATAATTGCAGAGATAAGGGCTAGCTATTAATTTAGTGCTTGGTGAAAGCATGTTAAATATTTCAACACAAAACATATTCTGGAGTTAGGACAGTAGAGAGGTGCATTTCATTTTGTTGAGACATATTCTGCACAAGACAGTGCTCAGTTGATTGATGGTTGTCTGTTAGTCAATTAAATTCTGCTATAATCATATAAGCATGGTATTATCAGATTGGAATTAACTTTTATGTTGCAGTAATTATTCAATATATGGCTCTTTATTAATATACATCATAAAAACAATTATGAGAAATATGCTATGTAATAATGCAATATACATGCAATAACAATAAAAAAGTTAATAATTAGAAAGCATATTTATGCTTTTCATTTCATTATTGAATAATATATAAAAAGCTTAAATTATCCCCCATAAACTTTTGCCCTAAAAGGTACATTCATTTTCCTGCATTTCTTTTGTTAAACTCTTTTATTTAAAATGTATAGAAAGAATGAAGATACAATAATGCATAGTCACACTGCAATTACACTTCTGTGACAATTAGTCACAGAATTTCATCATAACTTGTCACAATGGTACTGACTAATAAATAGCAGCTAGTTATCATTATAATTAATTCATAACTTGTTGTTTTTATCAAGCCGACTAGATAATTGATGAACTGGCAGTATTATCTAGCCAGCTAGATAACCATATAAATCATAGCATAACTTGTCACTGTGGTATCATTATAACTAGTCATTTTATTTGCAGGTATTCATACAATAATATGATTATTAGCCATAAAGGTTTGTGGCTGCTGTTAGGTAGTTTGTTTTTTAATCAAGATGTCATGGACTTATGACTTTAAACAGCAAGTAAATTAAAATATCTTAACTGTTGCTTGAAACATCCTTATTTTTAAAGTATAAATAAACAGAATATAAATATTTGATGTTCAGCTATATAATTTAGGTCTATAAACCAGGGATGTGATAGTAAAATGAGGTGTAAAAACTGGAAATGTCCAACTGGGGGTTAGGGGGACTCCAAAGATTTTCGGTTTTTCTGCGCATATATGACTTGAAATGAAGTGTTATTGTATAGTCAAATATGCACAAAATATGTGAATAAAAAGGATTAAAAATCATATCCCCGTATAACATGACAAACCCATATGACCATGGGTTGATGTTTTCAATTAATCTGAGATAAAAACTATTTTTGTGTAATATAATAAATTCTGGTATTTAATACCTACTGCAATCAGCCTTTATAGCAATATTTCTGGACATTATTATTGGTACATGAAAAAGAATGGACTGAATTAATATCTATATAACACAGGTTGGGGTTTAGATAAATATTTTTATTCTTATAAATCTACAGCACACAATGCCTGTGATGTGGAGCACCTTTTGAGCAGACAATGCATGGAATCTAGTTAGGTATATAGTCCTTTGACATCTCCTTATAATTTTTAAAGCCTTTTATCTGCATCAATCACCTATAAATAAACAACCTAAAGAAATTACAATCAAAAAATAATAATTATAGAATAGCACAGGTTAGTAGAAAATACTTCTTCAATTAAAGAAATCAAACAAAAAATAAACAATTGTTTTGTAGTCATTCAAATTAATTACCTTAAAGAATAATTCTATTTTAAAAATATATGATCTTTAAAATTAACAAAACATTAAACAATATTTTACCCCGTATTCTGACTATTGAATTTTTGGACAAAGCTATCGTGATGTAAATGCTTTTTTAAATTATACATTTGGTCGAATTCGAGTTGTCAACATAAATGTGATTACCATTTTTCATTTGTAGAGGTAAAATTTAATTTTGTGTTTGGTATTAAAAGGGTCAGAAAGTTTTAATACTTTTAAGAGAATCTTGAAATCACAAAAAATATTAAAATTCGCTTCAGCTTCTAAAGGGTCATCTCTGAGATCCCATTCATTAAAAAACCAGTAACCCGCATTTAGAAAACTAAACCCCTGACTAAACCTATATAATAATAATATTATGAAATAAATAATCCTACCCGTTGCTAAATAACTTAAGGGTCCCTTCAGCTATGCGCCAAAGGTAATACATGCTTCATTAATTATGTCCTCATTGACACTGGGTCGTAAATCTTCCTCGAGTCTCAAATACATATGGCGGCCGAAATGGATCATAGTGGATATGTGTATGGATATGTGGATATGTGGATATGTTAAAGTGGATATGTG
>JAYMFX010221689.1:1667-16092 GCA_036784945.1 Monocelis spectator | reverse complement strand
CTATTTTGGACCTTAAGGGTACAGAATATATGGAACATCTCAATCGAATGTGTAGTTACAAATAAATACTTTGTGGATCTTAAGGGTACAGAATGTATGGAGCATCTCAATCCAATGTGTAGTTACAAATAAATACTTTGTGGACCTTAAGGGTACAGAATATGTATGGAGCACCTCAATCGAATGTGTAGTTACAAATAAATATTATTTTGGACCTTAAGGGTACAGAATGCATGGAGAATCGAATCTCAATCGAATGTGTAGTTACAAAATAAAAATTGTCGGATGAATTTGATTACATGAACTGTTTTCAACTTAATCCAATTCCGCGCATAGTAATTTGAAACCGAAATATAAAGAGCGCTATCATTGATTTTACAATTAACTACTAGTTGTTACCATGACGAACAGAAAAAGAAGAAGAAAAAACCATTCTAAAAATTCTAAATTCGAGACATCATCAATTCGGGAACTGATTGAAACAGCCGTGAATAATCACAAACGGGAAAACTTTACTCACAATTTTATGAAATTCAGAATGAAATTCCCTAATTGTAAGAACTGACCTTTGCCCATATGAGTATTGATGCTCATGTATCGAGCAGTGCCAGTTAGACTCTTATTCTCGCGGTAGGGAATGTGGCGCTTAGTCTCCGGATCGATGTATTCCTTCGCAAGACCAAAGTCGATCGCATAAACGGTGCTATGCTTATTGTGGGATTGCCGACCGATTAGAAAGTTTTCCGGTTTTACATCACGATAAATTAAATGTTTCGAGTGGATGTACTCCATTCGTGTCAGCTGGAATATTTCACATTTTTGTTCATTACAAATTATGAAACAGTTGAATAAATAACTCTCTATTGATTATTATTTAACAATTCAGTATTCACCAATTGTATTGCAAGCATGCACACGGATTTCAGTGTAAATTGCCGCTCGCACATATCGAATAAGTCCTCCAATGAGGACCCCAGTAGCTCCATAACCAAAGCATTATATCGACCACAAGGACCGAAATAATAAACCTGAGGAAAACCATCTGCAATAAATTAATCAATAAAATGAAAAATTTGCATCAATTTTGTTTCAGGCTCTATATTACTTAAGTGTTTATCTTTCTAAAAGAGCAGGTTAGGATAGAAAAGCTTACTTACCAACTTGTCCAGTTTGTAAGCTTCTGTAATAGCGATATTCTAAATGCAATTGAGGGGCTCGTGTTTTCATTTGTTCTAATTTGATGGCAACATGCTCATTGTTATAAAGATTTTTACCTAAAAACAGGAAGTTTGTTGTTGTTTTGGGTTTTAAAAGATACTTACTCTGTATAATGACTTAAATAAAGTTAAGATTGGAACATTCTAATAATTTACCCAGACGCAATTCTCCAAAATTTCCACAACCGATTTTTTTCAGGACTTTGAAATTTGGTCCAACCATGTTGAATTGCTCACCTTGGGCAGAGCGACTAGTACCTGCGGAGGAGGGGTTATTCGACCGCATTTTGTAAAACAGTCAGAGCTAAGCTACAAAAACTACACTAATAAAAAATATTATGAACCAACTAGCCAGACGCTAGTTGGGTAAAATGTTCATATGAACTGTGATCCCAGGATTTGAAAATTGATGGACAATCAAGAGAAAGGTATCCAAGAACAATAGGCATGGAGCATTTTACTCATTCAACTACAAGGTAAATGAAAAGAATGTTATTACAAATTAGAAAACCTAAGAATATGTTTAAACTTTACAAGGAAGTAAAACAGTTAGATTCTGCTTAAACTTTAGTTTGAAAAAATGGATGAATAATGAATAAGCTGAAAGAATGTTTGATTATCAAATATCTTCAAATATTCAATAAATTCTAAATAATCATGTAAATCATCATTTTTTTTAATATGGCAAACAATAAAATGCAGAACCCTGTTTGTATAGCAGGACACAACATAGCTATTGAGTTATGTTTATAAGTTAATCCATGCATTGGTTGGATAAGTAGTGCCATGGTTACTATTGAATATGAACAATGGAAGTTAATAGGAATTTACTGTTAATAGATATCTTGAATAATTTTCAAGGTAGTAATTACACTCATTTGATATTAGTTTCTTTATTTGGTATTAAAATAATCTGTAAAGACCAATCTGGAACTGGATGATAAAGGGATTATCAGATTGAAGTAGTTTTCATGATATATGAATATTATGATATTTGAAATGAGTAAGAGTATAATAATGAATTTGTCAATATTTAAGTAATCAGATATTTTTGTGACCTCAAAATACATTTTATATTAACATATTGATAATATGAAAAAATGAATTCTGCAAGACTTTTTAAATGAAAGCCTTAATTATTTAGTTTAGTCATAATCAATATATCAATGTTAAAAATATATGTTGAATTATTTGGTAGTTGTTTGAATATTAATTGAAATGAATATAATTGCTTTCTAGGTGATATTTTTAATTACCTACCCAAATAATCCTGATGGCAAATAAAATATTTTAACTGGTAATGATGAGTAATCTATAAAATGTGTACTAAACATAATTACTAAATTATATTAAAATCTAACATTTAAATAAAAAAAATTGCCAAAAAATTATTTATTATGAAAAAACTAAACAAATAATGAAAAGTAGACTGCAAATATAATTGACTAGTTATAATGGTACCAAAGTGACAAGTTATGCTATGATTTATATGATTATTTAGCTGGCTAGGGCTAATTTTCAATTTGGCTAGATAATACTGCAATTTCATCAATTATCATTGGGTAGATATGAGCAACAAGTTATGAACAAATTATAGTGATAACCAGCTGATATTTATTAGTCAGTACCATAGTGACAAGTTATGATGTCATTCTGTGATTAAATAGCCATTTTTATTTGCAGTGTAGAAAATCTATAAATTATGTTGTCAATTATCTAAGTATTGAGATAAGTAATTGATGACTCATATATGGAAGAGAATTAGTTGGTACTAAGTTTATTTATTCCCTCTAAAATGAGGTTAAAATTCAAATTTGCCAAAAATTGTTAATAAAGTGTATTTTTATTTTCAGGTAATATCCTATTGTTTTAATTTGTCATTGTAATAACTCCAATCCATGTAATACATAAATGTGTGAATTACTTTTGTTTTCAATGCCTTTAAAAATAATCAGTTAAATAAAAAACAATGCACTTTTATTTGTAAAGGAAGACCAGTTCTTATTCACCTTCTATTCAGAAATAACAAATTAATAAGACATTTTCCTCATTGTATTAATTAGATAATAATAAGATGCTTTTAAAATTACATTTAAATTGATCACTGATTTAGAAGCAGAATTCTATTATTTTATAATCTCAAACAAATAAACTTAATATTTTAAATCTTAAATAATTTTACAAAGAAACAGGTTTGGAAATTGTAAACAATTACTAAAATCGAAACTAAATAGCCTAAATTTGTAAGAAGCGCACTTCTAATAAGTTTAGTTAATCATAATGAACTATACATTTAACTTATAATTAAAATTCATTGCTATAAATTGGGCTTATTTTTGACTACAATTCTATAATAAAAAGTTTTTTATATCTTAGTATATTATCATCTAATTTTTAATTGTAAGGAATGTATTTGAGCATTTATGCGATCTAAGCTTGTCTAATAATATGTAAAATTATTGTTAATGTGTTTTAAAATCTGTAGTTTACATAGTAACAGAAAATAAATTTATTAAAAATGCTTCAAAATTTTGAGGAAGAACTAGAAAATGATAGTCTAAAGTACTCTGTTGTCCGAGAGAGGAAGTTGTTGTACGTTTCTGTATAATTTTTATTTCTTAAGAAATTTATATATTTGATATAGTACATGCACATTACGTGCACTATTATAATATTATACTTCAAATCATATCATATCATGATGAAAATTTATATTGAAAATTTTACTGAGCATTTCAACCTTTCAACATAATAATTTTAAATTTTTATAAAAATGTCTATTAAAATTCTCAATAAATAATAATATAATCTTGTTTTCAGGTATGTCAGGTATTCAATTCAGCATTTTCTTGTTTATTAAGATTTATAAATACTATAGAAAAATATTCCAAAACTGCTCTAATATAAGCTGCATATACACTGAATAAATTTTTCTTTGTAAATCCAAGGCATTTTAAAATTTTAAAAATTACTATCATACAAAATTTTATTTAAATTGTTAAAACTGACAAATTATATAACATATTATTTTTTGTATCCTTCTATCCATCATATTTACATTAATGCAGAACATAAAGTTTTTCTGTTTATCCTTTTATATCCGTATATCTATCTATACCTGTAGCTATTTTATTATCTTGAGTTTTCCAGATTGGAATCTGTTTGTTTGCACTCACATTTTTTCTTTATAAATTAAATTCATTCAGAGCGTACTTCAATTTTTATATTCTTATTCTACAAATTTTCCTCAGGCAAGTTTTGGATGAATCTACAACTGAGCTGACCCGGACAATTGAGGACTTGGAAAAAAAATTAAATTCAATTGATGATGAAAGTATGATTTTAAACTAAAAAATTGCAATTCATTAAACCATAAATCTTTTATAAAAATTGATTTTTTCAATTATAATTTCAGATAATGAATGGAAAACAAGATATGACATTCAAAAAGAGATTAATGAGCAGTATAGCAAGCAGATTTTACTATTACAGGATAAAGTCTTAGCAGCTAAAAGACAAGTCAAAGAAGGTATTTGTAAATTTGATTTATTACTTCTTAAATTTCATTATTTTTAAATAGTGATCAGGTATTTTGATGTGAATTAGTACTAAATAAATAAATAAAGTGTTTATTTCTTTTTATAGAAAGTATACATTAATGAAAACCAATGTATACTATTAAGATAAGGTCAAATTTAAGGAGCATACTATAGTTAAAAAACATACAATTTAATTGGGATTTTAAATATTAAAACTCATTTAGGAATTGTTTATTATTATGATTGACACTGAACTCAAATTATATTGATTTATAAACAAGATGTTAGAAGCCTAAAATGATATAAAGCATATTCGATTGCCTCTTCATCCCTATTGATTGATTTTAGTTCAAAAATCAGTACGTTCAAATACTTTGCACACTGATTTTGGAGAAATCACCCTACATATGGTTCGAATGCTAGAGGAGGAAAAGGAAAGTCTCATTTCACAGAGAAGAGATCTTGACTGGCGTATTGATCAAGAATCTAAGGTGAAGCTTATTTACTGTTTCTAGATTTACAGTATAATGCTCTTCAATCCATAATCTATATAAACTGAATATTAAATTTTGATTACTTCAATTAAGAAAGTTTCATATAAGTCTTTTTAAAGTTTCATGTTTTTTTAACATCATTTTAAAATTCAATATCTACATAATATATGGTATATACAATTTCAGATGAAAATGGATAAAGCTTTTAAATGGTAATTTTTCTTTGTTTTATTTCACATGTTTTTGTTTTGGGTTTGGTGTGCAATCACTTGGTAATTTGCTTTTTGAAGTAAACATTTCTCGCTGACATTTTAACCCATTTTCTTAATTTATAATGGAGTGCTTTCAAATATTTAAATATCTTTGTGTCAATTTGCTTATTTATGTTTTTCAAATGATTGTTAATTATCTGATCTATGATCTCTTTTATTTAAATAATTCATATAGAGTAAACTGTTTGTTAGAAATAAGCCCATAGACGGATAAAACATACTTAGTATATCTATGGATAATCCGAAGCTATGATATAGACAATCTCTGTGTTTATTTATACTATTTCTATGTAAATGTTTGATTAATAAATAGCTGTAATACAGACTTAATCTGAGACTTGAAATTTTTATTAAATGTTTCACATTCTATTGAACTTTTGCATTATTTTTGAAAGGCCTACTACAGAGCTTGTGAGGAGCGGAAGGGCTGCCAAATGGAATTGCAGGCGGCTTCCATTAGCATTGCAGAGCTGAAACTTCAGACTCAACAGTCTGAAAGAGAGGCAGAATTAGATCACATCTCGTCTACAGCGAGATCTGTGAGCCCAGTCAGTAGACATAGTCCAAAACGAGCGATTGGACTCAGGTAATTATAATATGAATATTTGGATGAAAATAGCAAAGTATTTCTTACATAATTCGAGGAATCTATAATTCGAATTTAGAGCATTATATGTATACATAGAAATGCATTTAGAAATGATAAATGTATCAACATCATTCTTAAGCATTTTAGTAATCTGATATGTTTATGAAGACGTTATGTATATATTGAATTTCATTTTAGAAATATTCCTCAAGATCACAGAATATTGAACATCAGACAAGGACCTATCAGAAAAATAGCTGCAGTCCGTCAATTGCCCACGATGAATTCGACATCGAGTCGAAACAGATTTCACTAACAGTTTATCACCCGACTGAGAAATTTTAGAGAAATTATTGTGTTGGATCCCTGAAATTATCTAACAGATACAAATGGTTTTACTTTTTTGAAAAATAATATTATGTATTTCGTTTTTACTTGGTTTTTCAATGAAAATCGAATTATCTATACGGCACCAGGAGAGTTTTGCTATTTTCGGATATATTATTGTTCATTTTTATTACTTTGAGATGGAAGATTTGTTTTTATCACAGCAAGAGTTTTTAGATTTCGTGATTTTTAAATTGGTTATTATTTTCTAATCACTTTAAGCAGTTTGCAATTTCATTTGATGTTGAATTTATTTATGTGATTTAAAATAATTTATCTTTTATCAATAAAATTGTTTAGTTTGTAATCTTAATTTCTATAAGATGTAATAATAATGATGGCGTTTATTTAATATTATAGTAAATAAGATAAGATACAGAATATAACCACATTGATAAACTTATTTGGGTTATTTGAAATAATTGAAGTTACAAAAGCTCGTTAATTATTAATATTGGGAATAAATTAATTGAGTTCGCGAGTAAATCGCAGAGATCTGGGAAGGAAAAGAGGGATGAGGTGATGTAAGCTGTGATTTGGGTTTTTATAGAGTTTGAGAGATTATTTGATCTTTCTGACAGCGAGGTTTTTGATTCGTGTTTCGTTTGGGAGGTTGATTATTTGGACACTGTCAAGTTGAGCCTGTGCAATGTGCAATGAAGTCTAACCCCATGAAGAGGGGGCGGCGTATATACATATTATACTTCAAAGTAAGCAGTATAGATCATTAGAAGATAATCTTTAAGTGAAGTAAATGTATTACGTAGCGGATAGGGTAGAAGCAGGTGGATGCAATCCTGAGGCAGAGCTCGAAGTGCGCTTGCCATTTAAGATCCGCCTCCCATTTTGGAAGGTGACTCCCATAAGATTTTAATTGTTTTGTTTTTGTGGAGGTGGCATGGATTGTATATGATTGGCTTGTGCACACGTATACATTCATATATGATTGATTTGAGTGTGTAATTATCCACAAAATGTGACAAATGAGAAATATTAATGATTACATCAAATTTGTTTTTTCGCACTAAACAAAATAAAAATTACGACCATGGGTTGTAAACAATTCAGACATAATTAAGTTTTTAAAAATTACACAATTGTTTAATTTAATTAAAAAGGAGACAACAAAATTAGGTTCAATCATGTTTTGTCAACAATAATTTTATTGTCTCCCTTTTTAATTAAATTGTGCAATTAAAAAAAACGAAATCATGTCTGAATTGTTTACAACTCAAGATCGAATTTTTTTTATTTTGTTTAGTGTGAATAAACAAAGTGATGTAATAATTAATTAAACGTATAAGGTATACAGAGCAGAATCTTATACCACATCGCATTCTATACTCAATATGATATGAAGTTAAAGCTGTGTTTGTTTTTAATTAATTCAAATATTTTAGAAAGAGTTATTGCTATTGTGCTTCAACAGGAATAAATACCAGCGTAACTTCATCATAAATAATTTATCGTGAGAATTTGGATGAAACTGTCGCCGTTAGATCAATTAAATTGTGAGAGGTAGTCTGAGGTGCCTTGTTTTAGTTTGATGCTAATCTACTACCTAATCTATAGAAATAAACATAACTATACAGCTTGGCTGTCCCGGCATGCATTGAGTGCATACGAGATCAATACGAGATCAATACGAGATCAATAGGAAAAGCGATTATTATTGAGATCTGACAATTTGACAATCCTGAGAATTTTAATTCACTTCACTGTTTCTCATCTGCATATAAATCGATGAAGAATTTATATTTGATTGATTAATTAATTGAGCAAATCTATAACATATGTTATGTATAAGCGAGAGATTGTTTTAAATATGATAATTGTCACCTGTAGATCACAACAAGATGTAATCGTAGATATTAGTACCTATGTACCTACATATGTACATCAATATTGAGAGTTCTTACAAGCAGTGAAGAATAATAATATGTTGCATCTCTCTGATAATGCAATGAATGCGTTTCTGACAGCATCTGATGAATTAAAGAGAAGAGTTGGATTGGCTTACAGGATTACCTATATAGTTAGGGTATGCAGACTAATTGTTATTGCACAAATCAATTCATTTTATACTGACGAATCAAAGAATGCATTGAACAAATCATTTGAGCTTATTCTGAGCTATAGGTGTACAGTATACACAGTTGATCTACAGTCGGTAACTATACACAGTGAGTTCATCATATCAACAATGAAAGTAGATGAACTCTCCAATTATTCAATTTTACAGTTTTGTTGTTCTGAATTCGATTATGAAATTTGAATACTCTCTGATAAACTATTCACCTATAAACATCACGTCCACCAGAAGAGGATGGATTTTATTAATTGTCACCACAATCCAAAAGTTGGCAAATATAACACACATGCTTTAAACTCTTTAAATTCCCCGAGTCGCTGCCCTGATGTTTACAGTAAGCCTACCATTTTTATCAATGGTTTCAATATCAAATCCGCGATGACTAGTCCATCGGGTGGAGTTTCCATAGATTGTCGAGATACAACCGAAGTAGCTTGTGGTTGGCATGCGAAAATGCACCCGAAGGTTTTCTACAACATGCCAAAAATATTATCCCCGATGACAAATAAGACTGAGGACCCGAAAACAGCAGCGGGTGAATCAATATTGAATGGTGATTATTATAATATATTATTTCGTCACGTAATCGTTGCAGATACAATGAGAACTTCCACCACAAATTTGAACTATCAACGAAAATTTAGAAAAAACAATTCCCAATCTTCCGACAATAGCAAAATGAAAGAATTAACTTATGCGACACTGAAAAATCTTACCGATAATGAGTTCCTTTATAAATGTTTTAACAGTATTTATAGAAATCTCAAAACGCATTTCGCCCCGGTAGAATTCATCGTGTCACACAAAATGTTCCCACTGTGTAACCCCAAAAGTAAGGAAGAAGAATCACCGCAGGAGCAAACGTCAATCCACAACGATCCCAAACCCCAAACCTCACTCATAGCCTCCAATTTCAATCAAAATTTATCCCAAACAGTGCCACAATTACCCACTCCCACAAAAACTGAAGAATTCGAGTGTCGCCAACCAAAGTCTTACGATGAAAAGCCGGCAGTCGAACATTTGAAACTGCCGTCTATTAACGACTTCGCGACAACTGGAATTCCAGTGGACGTGTGTCGTTTGACTGATCGATTGAAGCATTGGGATGAAGAATTAAAAAGAGATAGGAAAACTAAGTCCGACCTGCGACATAAAGATATACCCAAAAGATTTAATGAATGGGACTATTCTGAGAGTGCCACCTTAACAACAACAACAACAACGACGACGACGGAAAAGAAGCACGATAAAGCAGGCCTCAAAAGGAAAGGCAGTACATCTTGTATCCAGTCATCCATAAAGAATCAGTCGACCGATATCTTTCTACCGTCTTCTAAAATATTTGCCGATAAAAAATTAGAAAAGTCGGACACATTGAAAACCGCGTATCAGAAATCGAGTCATGATTTGAAGAGCTACAGCACTAGCGATCTACAACAGGTTAGCATGCAGTCGAGAACAGACGACAATACGAAACACTACCTAACTCAAGACCACATCTGGAACTCAGCCGCATTTAAAAACCTGTCAGGCGAAGCAGCGGCCCTTATCACCGATTCAATCGTCAATAATTTACACCTCGGTCTCAACCACAATGTCCACAATGGCTTTCATTCGAATTCTTTGGGAAAACACAAAGTTCGCGAAAAGGTAAATACTTTACCGGGATTCAGTAAAGCGCTAACTGTGACCACATCAGATACCAATAATCCCTCCGATGAAGAAATGAAGGAAACGAAATCATTTGAGCTTCGATTACAAGGCTCAAAAGTCTAGTAATTCTTGTAGTAATTGCATTTGGTATTTGTATAGGTAATTATGTATTTTGTACAGTTTTATATCAATTTATTGAAATCCATATTATTATAACTATTATATACTAACGTTCTATTTTGTTAACGTGGCCATAGATATTATCTATTGATCAGCAAACTAATCACCAAAAAGTAATAGAAGGGGCTTTTGTACCAAGCGATAAAATAAAAAATATATAATAATACACCAATAAACATAATGAAAAACAGTGTTCAGTTCAAACATGATGCATCACATAAACATGGGTGCACATCATTGCTGGCGAACGAAACAAGTTGTACAGATGCATGGTCTTGTGTGGTCTTTGCAGATTGCCCGATGGCAGGAGTTACACTCAGGCGTTTTCTTGTCTTCGGCTAGTGGACACACTCAGCTTATGTCTTCTTCCTTAAGCAGGCTGAGTTGGAATTTGAGGTTAAGGAATGATGCGTATTGTCGGATCGGATCATCTGGCTGATGAGCGCAATTGCCAGTTCTTCGAGGAGGATTCGATGTCTGTGGAATTTGAGATTGCTAAATAACGCCAGTGTCAAGCGCTTGGACTTCCTGATGCAGCTGTATGTGCGAACCAACTTGTCCAGGTTGTCAACCCCACATTTGCAAGCATTAAGTATGACATTATGACTTCAGGCTTCTCGTGGTTTTCATCAAAGACTGCGCTTCATCATATATTAATGCATTGTGGAAATAATTAGGGCCACAGATCGCCTTGGCTTTGGGATGTATTTGACAATTGTAACATCTTGTTGAAAGCCAAATATGAGATGCGCTTTGAGGCATACCAGAATAGTTCTGAAACTCAACAGACAGAAAAGATTTGTTTTCCCTAACAGTTCCAACATATGTACGTATAATTGTCTGCAGTAATATTGCGTCCCGATTCATTGTATGGCTCTACCAATCCATAAATAAAATACTATGCCAGATAAATATAGCTGAGTTTGCTAAATGCTAAGATTATATAGGTATAATAAAATGAAATCGAGTATTACTCTATATGATATTAGCACATTAATTCAGTACCCACAATGGTTGCTAACGTGATTATTTTTTCTGGTATAGTTAGGTTAATTTCGAGACTGCAGATTTCTCGAAAACTATTATGTATGTTTAATCACAGCTATATGAGAACAAAAATCGGGCAGTATTTCATCTCACCTTGAGTGTTGCGCAATCAGATTAGAACCTTTTCTCTGGAACCTATGGAGATAGTATATTCTATTCCACTAATCATTGGTTGAGACAAATTGAAAATCGACTCAACTGTGATTATAAGTAATGGCCCACAATTCTAATCACGAATGAAACTCGCCTGCCATGTTTCTAATTGCCCGTCATAGCACCGTGTAGGGATTCATTACAACCTTTCTATAACTTTTTTGATAACCTTTAAGTGACGTGCATACCCAAACATCCCGAGAGAAAAAACCAATGATAAATTTAGTAAAATTTATTAAAATATGTCAAGTACTAAATAGGGACTTAATAAGCGCTTAACAATTTGTTCTTGTAAATACACGGTAAATTTGTTAAGCGCTTGGTAAAAACACAGTAGAATTGTTAAGCGCTATTAAAAGTCCCTATTTAGTACTTGACATATTTTATAAAATTCACTAATAAATTTATCGTTTTTTTCTCGGGATTATTCCTTTTCAATACAGTAAAACTTTTAATAAAATAATATTATTTGCAATGTTAGCGATAAACGAAGATTTTGTTTGCCCTTGAAAGTCCGGTGTATATAATCAACTCTCAAGGACTACTTTAATTATAATTCGAGTAGCTCTTGTATACTCTGTTTAGTACCTTTAGAGTAATCTACTATAGTGGCTATAATTCTGATTTATTAAATTTTACCAATTACTATACCAATGTTTTGCAGTAATTCCGAATTAAATTTAAACTAATTATCATTTTTACATTCTATAATTGTAGGTGTTTTCGAATAATATCTAATTGTTAATCAGAAAAATCATCTTTGAAAACATTTTGTGCAATAATGCGATTTTGACACAAAACTCATCTTCATTACGTAAAAATGAAAAAATAATTAAAATTTTCATCTCACAATTAGAATTTATTTATCTACAAGAAGATTTCCGAATTAGAAATAAATGACAGTAATATTAATAATAATAATGCATCGTTGGTTATATTGAATAAAGGACGGCAACTTCAAATATTTGCGACACACACAAACACAAACACAAACAATTAAATCGATCCAAATGTTTGCCAACAATTACACAAATTAACATATGATCAGCTATCGCATATTTATTTATATATTGGTGAGCTCAATTCAACTTATACAGAAGTCCAGCTTTCAGTACTGAATAATCAAAATTAAATCAAGCGGAATAACAAACAGTAAAGGCGTTCCACAATGATTTCGTTTCATATAAGCATGTGTAGTACTATTTATAGTAATCGAAATAATTGGCGGGGCGGGTTTATTTTATTTGCAGAGCAATTTTGGATTGTAGAACTATGCCTTACAAATTATACGCTGTTAGTTTTCGATACCATCCATAATACAATGAAACTGAATCCGCTATAAGCTAAACAAAGGTGTGACGTCAAGAGCCATCACTTGATTGGCTCTCACAATGAAGAATCCTCTTCTTATCTCTTTTAGCAACGAAAGCGTGCCTCCAGGAATTACCGTCAGAGAGAATTGATTGATTGATCAGTTAAGAGTTATCGTATCAACTCCGCTTAGATAGAACTTCAACTGTGATTAGATTAGGGGATATAAAGGATTTTATAGTTTGTATTATAAAATAGACAAAATTGACTAATAGTCAGTAATAAATTTTACAATAGAAAAGAAAGATTGTTTATCGATAAATCCATATTTAACAGTAGAATTATAAATAATAATAATAATAAATTAATTATATCATTGATAATTATATACAAAATGTATTGATAAAAAAATAATTATTTTAATAACATCAAGAGGGATATAAAAAAAGATTCCTTTTTTCCAAGAAAGCATTTAAGGCTTCGAGCTGCATTTTAAAATGATTATCTCCAACTTTCTCTCCGTGTCCGGGTCGATACTGTCCGCGGCATTGTCTTTGAATTGTTTGATGCGCTTGTGTATTGTAGTGAGCACGCGAGGACAATGCTCCGCTATACTCGGGTCTCGCATATCCAACCGCCACATCGCCTCAGACGTGTACCTGACAGATTAACAGGATAAAAATAAAATAAAATGCTTCAAATTATAAAAATGGGTATCGGAATTCCCAAACTACAAAAATGGGCAACAAAAGAGGAAGAGGACAAAGAACAATAAAAGAAAGAGGACAAAGAACAACGAATGAACTCACTCAATTTTCAATTGCGCCTGGTCGTGAAGATCTCGAGTTAATTGCTGCAGCAACGATAAGATGACATTCTGGGGTAGCGGCAGTGGCTTCTGCTTGAAGAGATCGCGAGCAGAGATTTGGTTGCAGAGCTCAATGAGGAGGGGGAGGTGAGTAGACGACAGTGCCTGAACAAACAGATCGATATACAAATTTGCTTTATCATTATATTCAACAAAACATAACAACCAGTCAGACGTCATCACACGAGAAAATATTTTGGTGTGTAGAATAAATTGATAAAGAATAGATTCACACCTAGTCTTGTACAGTTCTTTCAGATAAAAGAAGAATCGTGTTGATATCTGTTATATTTCAATGAGAGTTTAATTAATCGAAGCCATAGATCCAATCCAATTAAACAGACAAATTGAAGACGAGTCTTACTTGATTGAAAGCTCCCCCAATATCTCCTTTACTGAGCAGATTAAATACCACACTTCTGGTATGGTCCACAGACTTCGTTGGAGTCATTCGAGAAGCATCAATACCAGCCCGACTATTGTGCTTTAACTAAAATAAAGATAATCAGAGTGTAGAACATGACTTACTTCCTCAATATCGATATCAGAGTGTAGAACATGACTTACTTCCTCAATATCGATAATCAGAGTGTACAACATGACTTACTTCCTCAATATCG
>JAYMFX010221678.1:0-10666 GCA_036784945.1 Monocelis spectator | reverse complement strand
TATTGAGTTTCGTCATCACTATGACATCTTGAACTTCACCAATTTATAATGGTGGAGATAGGATTTTCTGACTCTTGTTAGACATAAATCGATATCATAGATACTCTATGTATACTTAGTTACTCTATGATAGATAGATAGTATATAAAATCCATATCTTATATCTTAACATTAGACAGAATCGAGCTTAAAACAAATACTTTGGATTCATTATGATATTCTATGATATCTTCTATGATCATTTTTTTGAAATGACAACCATAGATCGAGTATATACAAATGATAGTTTCGACATACAATATCTATAGATTATATAATAATATAGATAATATATTATGTATATCATAGGAGAATGAACTTACCAGTATGATCTGCTCAAGTTTCTGCAGTTAGATTGTTATATGTAGATAGTTAATTTGAAGTGAGTTGTGCAATTCTACAATATGAATGCTTAACAATGGCTGATAGCTGTGTGTCTCTATTATAGTGTGGCATAGCCAATCATGGTAATCTGTTATCTGTGTGCTAATCCATTTCTTTAATTGGATTGTTTGATCAATATTGATATTATTGATAATACTAACTTTATCTTTACTATTTTGCTTTTAATTTTAATCATATAATCCAGAAATATTATTAATTTCCTTATCTAAAATTATAGACAATTAATTAGGAATACAATTATTATTATTAATTATCACTTCAAAATCTGCTGTGTTTAGTTACAATATGGTCATCTTGCATCTTGAGGTCACATGAGGTCGTTTCTGTTTGGTTGTCGGAGTTCTATTTTTAGAAATGTGGTTTTGACAGTATTTATGTCAGTACCTATCTCTCTAAATATATCGCGTAGAGAATGAAGTCAGCTACCGGATCGGAGGATCATACATTTTACTTCATCTTTTGGTTGTTTTGATTTAAATGAATGATGAATCGTCCAGAAACATGTTTCAACGGCTGGTCAATCTGTCCGAGTAAAGAGCAGCAGAAATTCAGACGCTTCAAACCCCTTTGGTGAAACAGCAGACCATCAACCTTGTCTTCATGATTTTGATCAGGAAACACCTTCGTGTTGAGTATTAGATCAGTTGGAGTTCGGCATCGTGATCCTGTAGCCATTATATGAGGACTGCTGTGTTTTGAACTCTGTGACGTTTAATTAAGTTTTTAGGTTGGCTGATTAAAAGAGCATGGTCAGTATAGGAATATTCATTTCAACAGCTTTAGGTCTGGACACGATCAATCGTATGGTTCGTTAGGAATCGTTATATTGATGGCCCCCACTATGTTTGATGTTATTTACTTCCTCTTCTCTTACCCATGGTTGTTATCTTGGAGTAGATGTCGGCTGCATATATTTATTTATTAAAACAATGTCATTGGGAACTGGCATCAGGTCAGATGCAGTAGGTAATCCCAAATGCTATTGTTGAACCTTACCTATTATTGACAATTAGGTGTCTATAAGATTCTCTATAAGCATCAACTTTTCTTCATAAACATGAATTTTATGTTTAATATACGAATTTGATAAGTTTAAACGCTTAAGTATACGCTTAAATGGTTATTCCATAGAGATCGGATCTTTTGTTTGTGTCAAACAAACAAACAAACAAACAAAAGATCCGATCTCTATAAGTTATTCTTTATAAAGAGATAAATAATAATTATTTCAAATTTTATACATTGAGCATAATAATTGTTTTTCTATAGCCAACACAGAATTAATAATCAGTTTATGTTTCTAAATTATATACTGATGAACTTTGAGGTGTTAATTAACTCGAACTTGGCTGAATGTTTCCTTAGCAACCTATCATTATGTGTAGATAACTTCCCAAAGCTAGTAATAATAGGTAGATACATAAATATCTTCATTATTTCATTCTGTGTTAATTTCTCTTAACAAGAAAATCCTAATCAGAACTGATATCGCTAAAATATTCATTTCGCCCCGTTAGACATCAGAACAAATGCTATGCATAATACGGTGGCGGTTTGTATAAGTCGCGTGCATGTTATATCTATGACTTTGAAGGCAAGTAATTTTATTAGCACAGTAAAACAAATCATTTTTTTAGTTGTAATCGATGAAGAGAATATAGATGATATAGTATAGAGTAATAGAGTTTTTAATAGAGCATTTTTAATGTTTGATGTAATAGCAAACAGATAGATAGAACAATACAAATGATCAAATTCAAAATTTTATTAAACTGAATCAACTTTGTATCGATTGATAATCAAACTGTACATACTATATACCTATGGTATGTAGTATAAATATAGAATATGAAAATCAAACACGAATTTGCTTGTGTTCAAAATTTACAACTTTATTTAAAAAGAATAAAAGTATTTCGACAATCTTACATCACATGATTCTATTTTATAAACACAATTCATTAACTTTTCATATAAAAGGAAACTTTATACAAAGCCATTTTAATAAATAAACTAAAGTTAATCACTTATAGAAGAAGAAGAAACAGTCAGTCGGCTATATCCTAGAGAAGCATTTATGTATATAACACCAAAATTCAGCCATCTGCAGAGATAATCATGAAGAATATATTATTGGCAATATGACTAGGCAAACTTTTGTACAAAAAATTAAAATGTCATGAAAGTCTAATGTTTGTTAAGAGAAGCAAACCTCACTAAGAATAATGCCAACTGCTTGATTGTTTCCCGACACATCGAATAGACCGATATCTCTTACTGGCAAGCGCTGTGGATAAGTCTTTACCTGAATAACTGTCTGCTTACTCTTCTCTGCTGCAAGATTCTAAAATCAAGACCAAAGAAATCATTCACATTTACTAATCGATAATTTAGAAGTACAAATATTAATTGCTGTAGTCTATGCATTTTTTAAATCTTTTTTAAATTAAAATTTTTATACAAATACTACTGTAAGTAGTGATACCCCTTTGAGTATAAATTCTTTATATCTTCATTCAATTGTTGGAGGTCAAATTTTCGTAAAAATATCGACTTTTCATGGTGCTGACATGATGCTATTTCCAACGGTTGGAATGTGTTTAAATGTATTTGAACTTTATTGATAGAACTAAACTCACTTTGCATTCATCACGAATCACATCATAGCTAAATTTGGAATCTGTCAGGGTTAAAATAGAATCATCGTCTGTTAGCAGGCGAGCCGCTCTCGATAAGGAATCTGTGTGCGGCTGGGCAACCACTGCGGTGCGTTGGCAGCTGAGGGTCACCTTCTGGCGCGCTTCAGAGCTCAGTATTTTTAGGAAACTCATTTGATCATCAGGAATTTGATATGTGAACTAAAAAATCAAGGAAGAACATTATCTATTTATTGACTATTGACTCATCTATTATGTCTGATGAAAGTGATTTAGAAAATTATAATGACCTCTCCATTTCTGGTGACAGTCTGATACCATGTGAACCCTTTCGGTCGAGTTTTGGGCCAGCTGCGAGCAGTAAATACTTTAGTTTTGGGAGAGACACAGGTTTCTTGAGTCTCTTTTATGCAAAACACTTTAACTGCGTCTTGAATTCGGCCACCATTTGGATCAACCCAATGGAAACCTAATATTTGAGAAAATAAGAATACTGCGGTTTAGATATTGTTTCAAAAATCAAATGATGAAATCAAATCTAATGAAAACACTTCTAATTTTCGTCTATTCTCTTTTTGAATTTATTTTCAGTGAAAGAACGAATAAAATCAGTTAAGGAGTTCAGAAGAAATGCTAAAAGTCAGCGATGAATTTATGCGCGTTTTAAAAAACTATAACCATCTACATGATGTAAACCAATGAGAATCGAGTAAATTAATGATTGCAAAGAACTACCATAGAAATTGAATTTTTTACCACGTCTCTGTCAAGGAAGCCAGAAAGATAGTCGATTTCTATGGTGGTTGACAATTTATCGATTGCCAATCAGACAAACAAAGTTTAAGAGCATCAATCAACGTATGGTATGTAATCTTGCTTATAAACGCTTATATATTCTGTTAGCTGATGATATATCTGCTCCTGCTTACCGTCTGTCTTATTAGGGTTCAACTCAAACAAATGTCTACAAGTTGTAGCCGGTGAATTCTGGGTGCCGATTGGTTGATCGATTAATGCGCTGCCAAGCCTCAATGCCAATTGCGGTTGGTCACCGAAAATCTTTTTCAAGCTAATGCCTTTGCGAACATTCATACCACCGGGTAAGCCAGGAGAACCTTGAGGTCCATCAGGACCTTGTAGACCAACCATACCAAAATTTCCGTCGAGGCCTCGAGGTCCTACATACAAATAATTATAATGAACAATTGTAGTTTTCCCTTTGCAACATGGTGTAAGAATAAAACGGAAAATAAACTTATGTCCAACCTGTTTTGCCCATAGGTCCAGTTTCTCCTTGAGGGCCTCGGGATCCAAGAGGACCGGGGGGTCCTTCGGGTCCAAATGAGCCTCTTTCTCCCATTGGACCAATTGATCCAATGTATCCTTGAATGCCTGGTTTACCCTGGACGCCTCTGGCACCAGATCTACCACGATCTCCCAACGCACCCTTAGGACCTATTGAGCCGTCTTTACCAGGTTTACCTTGCCGTCCTCTTTTACCATTTTTCCCCACTACCCCTTGTGCACCGTATGCACCAATTGGTCCTAAATTATGATAAATAACATTTACATGTAGCTATAGATGCGCAAAGACTATTTTACAAGCCTTTTTTACTTGTACATACCAGAAGGTCCTTCTTTTCCTTGTTCACCAGCAGGGCCTTTAATTCCAGTAGGTCCAGGACTACCTCTTAATCCAGACAAACCACGATCACCAACAAAGCCAGGAACACCTGCTCTGCCTTTAGAGCCCATTGATCCACGCTTGCCGATTCTTCCCGGTTCACCTACAGGACCTCGAAGACCTGGAGGGCCAAAATTACCCCGACTGCCTTGTCTACCAAGGTCACCTCGAACTCCAGTAGAACCTATACAACATAGAAATTTGAGTGTACACACTAACCTTTTGAGTTTTCTCAAAGTGACTTGTTGGGTTATACACAGATACGCATTATACTCTAATTGAGATTTGTATTAATTTAAGTTGGGATTAACAGCGAAAACTATCCTCTTGGTTAATTCGTTAATTTATTCACAAACTGATTGATATAATAACTGACCTCGATCACCAAGTGGACCTCTTGAGCCCTCAGCTCCTTTGATACCCTCAGCACCAGGAGTTCCTACGATACCAGCAGAACCAGGTTCTCCAGAAAATCCCATCAAACCGTTTGGACCAGGAGGTCCACTATTACCATTTCTTCCACTGAATCCACTAGCACCTTTAGCACCTTGGCGACCTCTCTTTCCATTGTAACCTCTCATTCCCATTGGACCTTGCTTACCAGGAGCACCAGAATCACCCGCTCTACCTTTCAAGCCGGAGTTACCAGGGCCACCCATTGGACCAATTCTACCTCTTTCTCCTGATTGACCCTTCAGTCCAGATGCACCAACTGTACCTCTTAACCCAGGTAAACCTTGATGACCACGAGCTCCATCAGGTCCATCTTGACCAGGTGATCCTTAAAATCAACATTTAATAATAAAAATTATATTCTGATAATTCAAAAACAATAGATGAATATAAAAACGTTCCAACTTACCCATTTGCCCTGATTCTCCATTTTGACCATTTGTTCCATCAGAGCCATCTATTCCATTGCGTCCAGCTACACCCTCATCACCTTGTTTACCAGGTTCTCCATTCGCTCCTGGCTCCCCGGAATAACCCTGAAGACCTGGAGGTCCATTTAAGCCAGCAGGTCCTCTAATTCCTTGTTTACCAGCTTCACCATACGGTCCAGAAGAGCCCTTTTCTCCCTTTTCTCCAGGACCACGATCTTTCACAAGAACTTCTCCAGGTGAACCATCAGTTCCGGGAGGTCCAAATGATCCTCTTGGTCCCTAAGATTTCAATGACAGTTTGAATGACATGTATGCCACGTATTGACGAATGTTTTTAAAACATAAAACTTACCGCATTTCCTTGCATTCCAATAGCACCATTGTAACCAATATCTCCCTTTGTTCCATTAATACCCTGATCTCCAGCGTCACCAGCGTCTCCTGAGGCTCCACTACCACCCTGAATCATGAAAAGGAAATGATATTAATAAGAAACTTTCTAATTACATTTCCCTTAAAATTCTATCAAATATCTAATCGCATACAGACCTGCAAGCCTGGTGGTCCAAAGATACCTTTTATACCAGCCCATCCACCTCTTCCTTGAAGACCAGGTTCACCTCTCTCTCCTCTGAATCCGTCAGGGCCGTTAGCACCAGGCATGCCTCTTTTGCCTCGAGCTCCTTGTCTACCATCAAAACCTCTATCTCCAGGCCTTCCAGAACGTCCTTCTATACCACGTGGCCCCTGAAAGCCTTTAATTCCCAAAGTTCCCTTTTGTCCGCGTGAACCTTAAATAAAAGGTAAGATACTAATAAAGCAAGTTAACCAAAACATATTAGAAACGTTATTGTAAAAACGATAAGAAATTTACCAATCCCTCCTGCAAGACCTGATGGTCCTTTATTTCCTGGACTTCCTACCTGACCAGGAATACCTTCGTCACCTTTAGGCCCTTTCAGGCCGATTTCTCCAGAATCACCATTATAACCACTGCTACCTTTTACACCTTTCTTACCTATCTCTCCACTAATTCCAGGTGAACCCTAAATATAGTTTTAGAACTATTAAACAAAGCACACCATAAAATCAACAAATGTTAATACAGAAAGAAAATCATACAAGTGAGCCTCTTGCTCCAGGAATTCCCATCAAACCTAGGTTTCCACGATTGCCTTGTTTTCCAGCAGACCCTGTAGGTCCTGGTCTTCCGCGAGTACCCAATGGGCCTTTCTTTCCCCTGACACCATCAATACCAGGAGTACCAGCATCTCCAGTTCTACCATTTTGACCATTTCGACCCCGTTTGCCTTTTGCTCCTTGAGTTCCTTGGACTCCTGGTTCACCAGATTGACCAGTTTCTCCCTCTGCTCCTTGAGCTCCCGGACGACCGTCTGTTCCTGGATTTCCTGGATTACCAATAGGTCCAACAGTACCACGGGTACCCTACAAATTAAGAGATTTGTAGACCGATGATCAAAGACTTCATAAGGACATAAAGATAAAATAAAATTTAAATAAAATTTAATTATCTATTTTAGATAGTCGCATTAACAGCACAACAGCATTTTAACAAAATTTACTTTATCTCCTGAATCTCCAGATTCTCCTCTCATTCCTGGTGATCCTCGCGCTCCAATATCTCCCGGTCGTCCAGAATCTCCAATCATTCCTCTTTCTCCAGTTGGTCCACCTATACCATCTTCACCAACGGGTCCTTGCTCACCTTGCTGACCTTTTGTTCCTCTATAGCCACGTTCACCTGGCTTACCTACTGATCCTCTTGGGCCAGTTAGTCCAGATGAGCCGGATGATCCAAGAGCACCTCTGTAGCCTACAGATCCAGGTCTACCATCGGCACCATCAGAACCCTATGATACAATGATACGCATATAATTATTACTGTCTTTCACTTGAAAGCATTAATATCACTCAAATACAAAATAGATTAGAGTATGAAATAAACATTACTGGAAGACCTGGGGGTCCTCTAGAACCAGATGAACCTGAACGACCTATTGATCCCTTCTTTCCGAAGTCTCCTTTCAGTCCAATTGATCCCTGAGAGCCTTTCCTTCCTGACAAACCTATTGCCCCCTGAGTACCAGTACTACCTGCTGGCCCAGCATTTCCAGTCGATCCTGAACGTCCAGAAGGACCTGTTTGTCCCATGGCTCCAGTATTTCCAGATGGGCCATCAGGACCCATTGATCCAGTTTGACCACGAGCACCAATAGATCCTTGAGGACCTTGTGATCCAGCCCCACCCTATAGAAAAGGTTTAAAACAATAGAAACATCGCTTAAAGTTGAATCACATTGATGCATTTATTGAACTTTACCTTTAACCCTGGAATTCCCATTTCACCAGATGGACCCTCAGTACCAACATCACCTTGAAATCCTGTAACTCCTTGGGGTCCTCGAATACCTCTTTCGCCTCTGGGTCCAGGTGAGCCTCTTTTTCCTTGTGATCCAGGATTTCCATTTCGACCGTCTTTTCCTGGAAGTCCAAGTTGACCTGGACGACCTGTTTTTCCTCTGTTTCCATCCCTCCCATCTATACCAGTCGGACCAATGCTTCCAGGTATACCAATGGGTCCAGGATCACCAGGAGGTCCTGGATAACCAATTGAGCCAGTTTGACCCTGAAGGGAAGCCTGACGTTTCATTCGTAGATGCCTTACCACTGGATCTAAAAGATCAAATAATTTAAAATAGATATTCTCACTTGGATATAAATGTTTTGATCAAATTCTTTTATTTAGTCTTTTAATATCCTAATTAAATTCAAGGATTCGTGATTTATGTATTTTCTGATCAAAATAAAATCTCAGAGTTTCAACATGGTGCATGGCTATCCTCTCTCCAAGTTGACATATCTTCAACAATTGAAGAAAATGGAAATCCAAGGGCTGCAAATAATAATTTACCCAGAAGAAGCAACAAAACTATTAAATATTGAAGAAAGATTCCAGCAATCGGTAATTAAACTCTACAAGAAAGCTCTAATACAGTCTAAAACTTTTATTATAAAACTTTGGTTATTCTGACAACATTTCAATGATATACTACCTACAATTTAAAAACAAATCCTTTTCTTATTCCTATAATCTCATAGATAGTCAAGATTTTTAATGCGACTATGTCTTTCTCTGTCTTCTTTTTAGGGAAATATGGGAATTCAATTATCCGGTTTAATAATCACCTCGGGTGATTATTAAACCGGATAAATTGCATAAATAAATATAATAATAATCATCAAATACAAATTCATATTATTATGTAAGTGTATAAATAAATTTGTACTTACGATTTGCATTTGCTAATCCAAATGTGAAGAGTAGGAACCAAAATATTGAGAAAATATCCATGTTTATCTGATCAATAAATTCAAACTAACGAAGAATGCCAAAAAAAGGCTGCCAAACGTGACAAGCCTCGAATATGTAGATATATATATTTACTATTTAATAAATATTTCTAAAATTACGACTTTATTGCAGCATGAATAATAGTAGAATCGAGAGTCCAATTCAATATCGACCGCTGATAATAGTTTCAAACAGTCTCGTTCTAATGCAAGACTCTATCTAACTCCTCTACCATAGTAACTAACACGTATGCAGGGTTGTCCGCTGGGCAGCAATTGCAAATGGGAAGTTCTGATCAAACATGAGGATTCTGCAACAACACAGGCAGGCAATGAATGACTGCGGCCACCTAATACTGTCCAATCTAACTGCTATAGAGTGAGGGACAGAGCGGTCAGGCTGACAGAGTGTGCACAGACTCTCTCATTCCTGTCTATATGGATGGCATATACAGCTGTGTTGTGGCAGACTATATCGATTCTTCAACTAACCATCCTCGATCTGAAATCTCTAAGATTATCTTACTTCTCTTTCTGTGGCAAATTTATAACAAGAATCGCAAGGAAAAGAATTTCACAAGTCATAACAATTTATTATAGGAGAATATTACCTATACAGAATATACAGAGTATTTTGCAATTGAACTTCTCCTAATACACAAATAATTGAAATTATAAAGTTTCCTATAATCATACTTTCATAAATAATTTTCCTTAATATAATATATTTTGCTATATGAAGAGCTTATTAATTTATGTAAATTTTTCAAAATTTCTCTGACAGTTATTCAGTGAGTAATAAAAATCTCTGTATAAATCTCGAGATAATTCCTCATTTAAAATATGCGATTTTAGGAAATATTTCTTTGCTGATATATAGAGTATATAACAATTTATCAAAATGAATTTTCTGATTAAAACACTTTCGAAGAAACGATCTGAATGCAACATCAATCATAATACACAATACCCTAACTACTGCATGACCTGACGATGCTCCTAATCTACAGAGAGTTCAGCAGTTTGTCCAAGAACTTCAGGATGATATCAGCCAATCATTTGAATCAGGCAGTGGCCGACAGGTTAGTGATAGTTTACACGAACATCCCTCTAATTGAAGAAGCAATACAGGATGATAACTTTCAGTAAGGTTGCTTGCAGTCAACATATTCACCTGATTGTAACAATTGTGTGATTACACAGTTACAGGTATGTTACTATTTGGGTTTCAATTAGAAAGTCATTTTGGTATTGTTAAACTTCATATCTGCAAAGAAATGTTTCCTAAATGATGATTTACATTTCCCATAGTTAAATGTAAATATAGAGATGTTTAAGAGCATTTATTTAACTCAGTATTACCCAATAATTTGTATTTTCTAAGAATTAAATTTTTTTTCATGATAATACCTCAATTTCAATACTTCCAATAAACTAAATTTATTTAAGAGCATTAGACATATGGTGAAAGATACAGATACATATGACCAGATATTCCTCTTTACATTGGCGAAATCATAGAGCAATAATTGTATACATAGAGTAACCACTCTTGCTAGTAGATATTTGAATATCGATTTGTTCCTACCAAGCGTCAGAAAATCCTATCTCCACCATTATAAATT
>JAYMFX010221656.1:0-10667 GCA_036784945.1 Monocelis spectator | reverse complement strand
ATTTGCATTTGGCGTGGGTAAATGGGTAAAAATACCTCGCCGCTTGGCAATCGGCGATAGTTTGTAAGCGGCTGCTAGTAAAGTAAAATTTTAAAAATATAAGAATATGATATTGAATAAGTTTTATAGACATGTCACGAGTAATTTTCAACACAAAATGAAGGATATTTGTTTATTCTGACAAAGATAGCGAGATTTTAATTTATGAAATAATTTACACTGCTGTCTGCAAACTATAAGTATATTATCTCATACTCATTTTTATTCATATCAATTACATCAAATCATTTTGTACCCATTCATTCATATGGCAGTGATTTGCAGTGCAGGATTAAAATATTTCTAGTTCAATCATTTATGTTATAAGTTTTGTGAAAAATTCAAATTTGGTTAAATGCTTTTTTAGATTTATTTTTTACACTGTAAAATAATACATAACATTAAACAATAGGGTGTTGGACAAAACAGAAAATAAATTGCTGTAACTTGACTGACCCACTTGTCAACATGGTTAGATGTCAAGTTATGAGATTAACCAATCAGAATGTCCAATTTACTAACAACATATAATGATATAAGTTGATGTCAATTTATGAAAACGACCAATCAAATTTGAGTATTTTGTCTATAACTTGATGGACCCATTTGTCAATATGGGTTGACGTATGTATACATATACCTATATAAGTAGGTATAGTCTTTCAACTGACTCAATTTTGAATCTTCAATAGTAAAATGGGAAATCTTTTATAGGAGAAATGGGTTTATATATTAATAAAATTCAATCATGAATTTATAGCTGTGTTAATAAAAATGATAATATGTGATATCATATCCTAAAATTTTATGCTGTAATACTAAATAACTTTGTGACTGATAAATTATCAGGATTAATGTGTCAACGGTCCAAACCTTAGCCCTGATAGTTATCATATTTTAGTATGAAAAACAAAGTATTCTTTACTTTCATTACTAATTTATACATGACCATTATTCATTAATGTTGAAATATTGTAAAATAGTTTTATTTTTCATAATTTTGCTAATTTAAACAAGAATATTGAAAATACTATAAGTACTATTTTTAGCATTTTAGTATTTTAATACCCTGTTCATTATACAATGATATAATTACCATTCCTATTATAATCATAGGTTATTCATGTATCTACATGATTTATACTCAGTACATAGATAGATGAATAAGATGATGTTAGGGTTATAGGGTTAGTAACTTATATAAGGTTAACATATTCGGGCCTATATGGTAATTATGTTTTCATCTCTGTCTTTTATAACTCAAATAATCTATAGACTCTACTTTAGTTAGCTTTTAAATATTAAAGGCATCTTATTACTTCACAAATTCTGAAATATGTGGGCACATTATTGATTTAAGTTTTTCACAAAGAAATGGTGTATCAACCTGCAAAACAAATTGATTTTTATTTTTGTCTAGGATTTTATATAATTATCAAATTTAAATAAATATTTTAAATATTTCCTAAATTAAAATTATCTATACAATTTCAGCCACATTCAATATCAATGGTAATTGTTTAATTAAAATAATTAAGTATAATTGCTATTTGTGAAAGTTATTTAAATTGTATATCTTTTTTGAAAATGTATAAAAATATTTTTACAATTCATTATAAAGTATTTAAACAACATTATTGAAAGATCAGAGAAAGTTGTATACATATAAAAATTCTCAATAAATGATTTAACTAATCATAGTATGTAATTTGTATGCTGGTAATTGACTTTTTTTACAAAATTCCTATGCTTATTCTAAGAGAATTATGAATTACAACCTATGATGTAAGGAAGAATATGGATAATTTATAATCATTTTCAATTTAATGGTAACATAATATTTTAGAGTATCACCAGAAGATGGAATATGTTTCAAACTTTTTGAAAAGTGCTGTTTCTTCTATATCTCCTTTCAAAACTGAAGAATATAACTTAGAGCAACTTGCTAAAGAATTCAATAAGTAAGATGTCTGTCTTTTAATTGAGATTTTATTAGATATTTTTATTCCTTCATATTCTAATATTTTAGGTGTCAAAAAGTTTGTGAAAATACTCCATACTGTTTATATAAAGTCGCTAACCACTATGATATGATTTATACATGCAATTTCCTGGCAAAGAAAAAGGGATACAGGTAAGCTTATTAAACAATTCATCATATTATGGGGATAATAATCTACATCTTTATATATATATATATATCTATGATAATTGAGTCAAAATTGATAAATAATTTTATAAAAGGAGTTGTTTATGTCTTTCAATAGAAAGTGTGATTACGTAATTGAATACGATTAAATTGAAAGCTATAGGAACACATTGTCAATAAACTTCTATTTCTACCTTACTGTTCATGGTTAGTATTGATTATTATATGCTTGTCAAACAACAGTCTACAGTAGATCAAGATTGAAATACCTATATTGTCTTAAGATAAATTAATAACATCGTTGTTCTAATAAGCTCTAGATTCTATTACGTAATCATACTTGCATCTTAATAATAAGACATTTTCTTTGAAATGTTGTGAAATATTAAGCAATTTATGTTTGAAGTGATGGAACTTAATTTTATGCAACTTTATCAATAACCATCGAATTATTCTGGCATTTGTTTTTGGATGCAATTTTGAAATGGAGTTTCCTTACCTATAATAAAAGGTAACAACAACACAATGCAACATCTGGGATAAACTTTAACACTTCAAATACTCGTAGTCACAATGAAAACAAGAACTAGCAAGGACAATTAAATGGCAGTGAACCGAATTAACTATTGTTTGGTTGGAATAAAGAATTATCGATTAAAGCTATCAAACCTAAAATGTCAGTAAAATAATATCGTTATTTTACTATCGTGTACGAAGTAAAGTTTTTGAGTATTTGCCTCTTTTGTTTTCAGCTTGTTTCGTTTGGCCAATAAGGATGAATCTGAGAAGCTTTACAAATCTCTGTCGAATGTTTTGACCGAGCTGGAGAATTGTGATAATTCTCTGATTGATAAGTCTAATTTAGAAAAAATTGCCGCTCAATTGAGGGTACACCCGAATTGGAACGCGGCCCATGTTGCAGCTTACCTTTCTTTCGACGAATGCTTCAAAACGCAGTGCTTTAAACAGTAAGTTGTTGAGTAGGACTGAAAAGTAATACTGTCTCCTATTCCACATATTGTGATCCGTATCTCTATTCCACATATTGTGACCTGTATACCTATTCCACATATTGTTAGAATATTATTCCATTGCAGCTTGATCAATGTGAAAGACCCCGACTCGGGTGAGACCCCTCTTCACGTCGCTATGAAAGCTCTCAATGAGGGGATCGTTCGTCAAATGTTGGTCCTGCCTGCTATTAACGCGGAGCTTTGCGACAACAATGGAAACACCGTATTTCACATGGCTGCGGCAATATCAAATAAGAATCTGATCACTGTTAGCTTCATCAATTATTAAGAAATACGATATATGATCACAGACCTTAAATACACTATGTTAATCATAAGCTGATAGAAAATAGTTTCTCTATCACTATAGTTATGTAAGTTTGAGCGTGCTCAAAATGAACTCTAAGTATTAAATTCATTGTGATGCGGTCAATACTAAATCGATCAATATCATAATATTACCACTGAATTTTAATAGAGAATTTGATTGTATCATCATATGAACATATAGACATCTATCTATGTATTTATTTATCCTATATCTATGTCATTTCCCCCCAGCTATTCGTGCCCATAGCTCGCAATTGTCTCAATAAACTGAATGAATCCGGCCAGTCACCAATCCACATGGCCTGTGCGAATGCCTCAGTGGAGTGTCTCGACACTCTGCTGTGCGCGGGTGCCGATCCCTGTCTCTCGGAGGGAGATGAATATGCCATCCATGTGGCGGTTAGAATGGGTTCCACAGAGTGGGTTCCTTCTATTATCATCTCTATAGCTGGACATTCATAGTATTGTATCATTGTATCTTTAATTAGTGGTTGATAATTTGTATTTTAGAATGGTGAAATTATTAACCACCTATAATGATAAACAGTTACATTTTAAGACGCTCAGCAAAGGGGCTTCTCCTTTACACGTTGCCAAAACGAAAGAAGTAAGTCATGATGTAGTAATATGACTGAGTATAGAGAGATATCGATTGGTTGTGTTTCGACCTATTTCCTGAATTAGTTCTGCTCAAATATCGATTGGTTGTGTTTCGACCTCTTTCCTGAATTAGTCCTACTGAGATATCGATTGGTTGTGTTTCGACATATTTCCTGAATTAGTCCTTCTGAGATAAATGAAGATTTCCTCATTTTTGATCTGATTATTATTGAAACAATATTAATCGGAAATCTAGCGGGGAGTTATTTCGGTTCGATTTTCAGTTGCAGTTAATTTAAGATTTGTGTGTGGAATGGGAGGCTGTCTAGCTATGATTTCCTCTTATCGTGATGAAATTCAATGTTCGATTGTATTCCGGAATCGTACAGTTAGTTGGACTGAATGACTAGTCACCCTTCTGACAATAAGCATGTAATGGAAATGGACTTTGTCCTCCTCGAATATTGAATTGATTATGTAATTACTCAGTGACCTTTTCTATAATCTTATCTATGGGTTTAAGATTGTATGTTATGACGGACATCATTAAAATATCATTTCTGTTGCTTAAATCGATAAATAAAAAGTATTACGGGAGGAAGCGCCGCTTAAGTTGAGTTGATTCTGAGTCACAAATGGAGTCCACACTTGAATCAGTTAAGTTCAAGGACTGTTTGTTTGAGTCGAGTGGAGTTAGACAGCATACCCTAACCATATAGAGTATAAAGCGTTCGATTTTTGTTTACAGTTGTTCTTCTATATTACCACGCACATTGAACTCATCGCTATTGTTAATATGAAATTATACTTTCATACTTAGTCATGGAGTTTCATTTACTGGTAGAGAGATCACTCACTTAGTTAGCGCTGCATTCTTATGATAGCCATAAGAATGCAGCGCTGACTATCATTCTAACTGAATGTACCTACTGCTGCGACTCTGCCTACCACGATGCTAAACAAAGCAATCGAAATTACAAGAAACCAATCAAACAAGGGAATCTTTTTACTAATTGTAAGTCAAGTGTATATTATGTAACTTTTAGATGGTTGAATGCTTAGGCTCGTTAAAGTTCCCGTTAGATATGAGAGATGTGAATGGATTAACTCCTCTATCCGTCTTGGTGCAAAATGAAGACTTGGATGTGGTTCTCACCTTGCTGGTGCTGGGTGCTGATCCAAATATTCCCGACGAATATGGGAATTATCCAATACACTACGCCGCAAAAGTAAGACCACCAATCATTTGGACACTCTGAAATAGTTGAATACCTTGAAATTGTAGTTCTAAAAATTTCATCGACGGATGAGTTTCATTTAAAGCTCGAAACCGGTATCATGATGATAAATTCTTGTAACAGCTCGAGTTAACTCGATGTATAATACTAAAGTGTGTTATTGATGAGGAAGTTGATATTGATGATTGCAGTCGAGTTCCATCCATATCTTGAGAGCAGTGATAGTGTTCGATGCTGATGTGAATGTCCTCAATAACAAGGGTGAATCACCGCGACATCTAATAGCTCAGAGGAGACACGCGTGAGTAGAAGCAAAACTATTACATTGAAATGGAATAATTACTTACTTAGTGGAATGATTCATTTTGTACACCGTTGACTAAACACCGCCAATTAGAAAGACTCTTACTATGTTCGTATCACTGTAGAAACAAAGTTTCTATTAAGTTTCCTCAGATGATTTAGCAGTTCAACTCATTCTATTTTTAATAACGAATAGCTACTGTAAGAAAACAATTGACCCGAGGTAATGCTACATAGAAGTAAAAAATGGGAAAGATCAACATTCAAACTGTATTGAACAAGGAAAACGAAGTCTTACGAATTTTTGGTTAAAAAAGAGAGGATTATTGACGGATATATTTGTTTATAAAACAAATGCTATTGGTAACCCAACCTGATGAAATCGAGAGTGAAATCGACATGATGTAATCCGTTAATAAAGTTTCATATAAAGTTGGAGTACCACAGGGTTCTTAACATGGACCGTGTGATTGACAACTCAATAAGAAAAGTAATCAATAACGGATTAGCACAGGGTACTTAATTTGGACCGTATGAATAACAACTCAATAAAAAGACTAATCAACACTGGAGTACCACAGGGTTCTTAACTTGGACCTTATAAGTTTATAGTTCTCGTCAACGATATCGCAGTACTTTAATCGAAAGCCTTTATATTAAGATTTAACTGGAGTTCTATCTAACTAAGTCTATACTAAGTGTGATCTGATTAATTCTATTATTGATTATCTGACTTTCAGATGGTCGTAAGTAAAACAAAGAGTTTGATGAAATCGCGTAGTTTTTGTTTCTTGTTATTTGTATATCGATACTGTTGATTTTTTTATGTCTTTCCCTATTTTTTAGTTTTTACTAACAATGTGGTTTATGAAATGACTAACTATAACATTTGTTTGCTGTTTTTTCAATTTAAATCGCATAAATCTTCTCCATTTGCCAGTTATTAGTTTTCCCATTCTTTTATTTGAGAAGATTCTATCTCTACTCCTTGTTTTAGTGCATGTTTTTACACTGATTCTTTATTTTGTATGTCTTTCTGTATGTGTCTGTTTAGCAATAAGAAAACTAAGGAATCGTAAGTAACCGTAGCTTATAACCGTATCAGTTCATTCATTGGGTGGTCTTACAATCGATATTCTGGCAGTAATATGGCATTGCTTTGCTTCATATGAAATATTAGAGCCGGAGGGAAATAGATAATAATTCATCATTTCAATCACTATACTGCATATAAATAATACTTACCTATATTTTGATTTATCCCAATCTGTAAAGTATTATGCATAACATTTAGCTTTCTGACTGATACACATTCAAATTCACTGAATCCCTGTAAGTGGATTAATTGCGTAACACTATAATCCATTTTTCATTATTAGTCCGTATTTATTTTAAACCATTTGTTTTTATAAAACCCGATTCAGCGAATTTGAGTGTAGCTACAGAATACATTGTTGCAAAAAGAATTTACATGTACAGATCAGATATATTTCTAGTTTAATTCTTTTTACATGAGAAAGCGTTCTTAGAAGATCTTTCTCCCTCCCTTTTCTTGTTCACCATCTGTCTTTCTTTTTTTCTCGTTCACTTTCTCTCTCCCCCTTTCCGTTCACTTTCTCACTCCCATTTCTCGTTCACTATCTTCCCATCTGTTCTTCTCTCTCCCTTTCCTTTCACTTTCTTCCCATCTGTCTTTATCTCTCTCTCCCCCCTTTTCCTTTCGCTTTCTCCCTCCCCTTTCCCGTTCACTTTCTCTCCCTGTGTCTTTCTCTCTCTCTCGCTTTGTCGTTCGTTCGTTCCCTCTCTCTCTCTTGTTCTTGTTCTTGTTCTAATATTCTATTATAAGACTTGCTATCTAACTCTACTCTAAATCGCGCAACCCCCGAGAGAATGAAATAGCGCTTGTCTAGGCTGCACACTGTAAATTCTTTTTACAACATGATGAGTTTACTTGATTGTATGGGCATCGTTCTCTGCAAATACGGGAATATTATTTATTGATTATTATTAATTATTACTTAGTAGAAATTATATTCCGCATTCCGATGGAACAGTTTTTGATATTTAGCCTGGTTATTATGTGATTCTCAAAATAAACAGCAAATTCTTTATTACTACATTATTGCTGTACCAAAATTATTATGGATGTGGTGATAATAAAAGAAATGTATGATATCAGAAAAGGGACGAAACCAACATCCGATTTACTTACTGTCTAATAGAGACTTTTGTTGTTTTCGCAAGAGGCTAAATTGTAGTTGTTGTGTTGTGTAGCTTGAAATAGTTGATTACAGTGGGATGGCTAATATTTTGATGTTATTAAAACTATTTGGATTAATTTACAACCTTAGGGTGGTATTCCGAGCTGGCGAACATTCTGGCAGATGCCTACTGGCCGCATGCTCAGAATTTTACATTCTAAATCTCGGAAGAAATCTCCCTTTTAACCTATCAGAATAGATTTTCTGCATAAAGCCTCTGCGCGAGCAGCTCTGTGTGGTACATCCATAGAGATCGGACTTTCTTTTCGTCTTCTCTGTCTAGAGTAGACATTAATTTGTTTTAATGGACCGCATCCATCCTCTGTCAGCCGGGGCAAAAGATTGTCCGATCTCTATGGGTACATCCATATTTTTTTTTCAAACCTTACAAATATTTGTAATGATTGATTGAGATTCATGCAGACGTGATTATAAAAATAACTTTCAATACCAAAATAATAAACCAATCACGAAGCTCCTTGTGATTAAAGAAATTCTAAGCGTGGGGCACTCGAAATGCGCTTTGTGAATACCACCCTTATTAATGAACTAAATAGATAGCGCTCTGAATTTAATTGTTCACCTCAATTCTCTTCACTAAAATGTATTTGTTAGACTGCATGTTAACCCCATTTTCTATGTGTGTGCTGTGTCTGGATTTGTAGTATTTGGTTTGTGTCTATCATCACAAGATGTCTATGCCTAACACACTGCTACCAATTAGACTGACAACTGTATACTTTGATTTCATTGGCTATGATAGTGCGAGTTCGTGAGTGATCTCTCTACCCATGTAATAACTCGAGAGAACAACAACTGATTATTTAATAGTCTGAGAAAAATAAGTTCATCGAGTTTAAGCGCAAGACTGCATTTCTCTAAATAAAGTCATAAAAACGCATTTGATTACAAGACTGTTTTTAGTTAGGACAATTAATTTTATGCCCGATTATTCTTTCGTGAAATCGAGTTTCACTGTGTAATAAATATCCTGATCTGATCTTAGTTTTAGCAGCGTCTATGCTACGAACTGGAATATTCTGTAATAGTGGAGACACCATTTTTGTTGCTATAGTTACAGTCTAAATATCATGAATGATATCCTAATAGAGAGATTCTCATATTGTGAAAGTTGTACTGACTTCCTAATGATATTTAAGGGATATGCTGTACACTTTGCATGCAGTGGGCGCAGAGAGGTGTGACGGCTCTCCTGAATGTAAGGCAGGATGTTCACCGAAAGAAACTGACAATGGTACTCACCCTTCACCAATCCATGAAGCTCTCGAGAAAAGATGTGAGTTGATTGAGTGCGATATTTGTATTTATGGAATTCTATGGGACTTCACTATCCAAACAGATCACCGAATAGAGCACAATAGACAGACATTCTGCTGGTAGACAAACAAAAACAACAAGCAGTTATAATAATTAGACATCGCAATACCAGGTGACTATCGAGTCAACTCAAAAGAGGACGAGAAGATCAAACGATATGGAATATCATCCAGAGGAATTAAGAAGAGCTGGAAACTGAAGACAGCTAAAATCATATCGGTCATAGTCGGAGCACTTGGAACAACACCGAAGCTCAGAAAATAGGTCAGTAGGTCTCATCCAGAAAGGAGCTCTGTTAGGATCAGTAAGACCCTTGAGAAAGGTGATGGACCCATCAACAAGTGTAATTGATCAATGAATACCCAACAGGCTTTGGTATGATGACCGTCTGAGTGGAAGACAAAACCGATTGAACACCAAGTCGAGAGGAGATGTCATTTTCTTAATCAACATTATCCTTAACATGGAGAATAACCACTCTTGCTAGTAGATATTTGTATATTGATTTATGCCTACCAAGCAGCAGAAAATCCTAATTTAGTAAAAGAATTATTGAAATCCGATATTGAGTTTCGTCGCTATGACATCTTGAACTTCACCAATTTATAATGGTGGAGATAGGATTTTCTGACGCTTGGTAGCATAAATCGATGATCCTTACCCTCTTGCAGGTAATGAAGATATTGTTGGTGTTCAAATGCTTAAACATTCACTGAAGAAGGATTCCAGGGCGCAGTCGTGCTCTTCTGCAGATGCGCCGAGGAAAACTTCCTCATCCTTCGTATCTGCTTATCCCACTATGTGAGTCACTGCCATCTCTCACAAGAATCTCATAATAATACGCTGGTCTATTTCATAATCAATAAAATTCACTATTTTCAGGCTACGAGAAACTCAAAATATGAAAGACTTCCTTGAGGATATACCTCCCAGACAGGATGGTTATCGAGTTTTGTCGCTGGACGGTGGCGGTATTCGGGGACTACTGTTGGTGCAAACCCTGATAGATATAGAGAAGATTTGTCAGAAACCTATTTATGAAATATTCGACTGGATTGGCGGTAAATTGAATTTATTCGTTATTAATTTGTTATTCAATTTATTTATCTCATTAGTCAATCACTCATGGAACTCTGTGTCTGCTATAGACAGTTGGACAGTTGTTATTGAATTACTCATGGAAATCTGTGTCTGATAAAGGCAGTTGTTATTGAATCACTCATAGAGATCTGTGTCTGATATAGACAATTGTTATTGAATCATTCATGGAGATCTGTGTCTGATATAGACAGTTGTTATTGAATCACTCATGGAGATCTGTGTCTGATATAGGCAGTTGTTATTGAATCACTCATGGAGATCTGTGTCTGATATAGGCAGTTGTTATTGAATCACT
>JAYMFX010221646.1:0-10667 GCA_036784945.1 Monocelis spectator | reverse complement strand
AAATAAATCAATAGATATACAGAAATAAATCAATAGATATTCAAATAAATCAATAGATATTCAAATAAATCAATAGATATACAAATGGAATACATTATTCTGTTATTGAATGAGTCTAGAGAGACATAGATATTCAAATAAGATATTTAAAGCTGCAATTCTTAAAAGAATCTGTTCTGTTTTATTCATTTTGAATATACCTATATTTTGATTGAAATGTTTCAGCCCAGACTCAACGAAACAATGTTATCCCTTTATAACGATCGATGATCAGTTCCTAAATTTTATTCCATAGAAGTTCATCACGTATAAAGGAATTGTGTGTTGATTAATTCTCTTGTTGCGTGAGACTTAACATAATTATTCTCTGTGTGTTTTTATTGTTTTGAGTTGAATGAGTTGATTGTCTGATTTTATGAGATACCTAGCGCAGAATGGAAAGTGGGCCTTTAGGATTTCCTCTTGCCGCCGTGAAATCTTATAAATTTCTAATATCGACACGACACCTAGAGCACCAAATCATTCAAATTCTTTATATTTGACATTTGGTGCATTCAGTTTTCTTAATTAGACAGTTAAACTTCAGAAACGCTACATTTTTAAACACTAAATAAGGATTCCCTTTCTCTTCTTGTTGTAGTTGTTGTTCTACCTGGATTATTTCGTTGTTTCGGTTGTATACAACGACAAGAAGTTTTAGCAAAATCCTTTTCACTGAGAAAATGCATTTTTGTTTCAAAAAAACAGTTGGTAGTTGGTAGGCGATGGATAATGGAAGGAATTCGAAAGGGAAAAATCCGTAATATTTTATAAGACTTGAAAATTCCTTATAAATTAATATTTTAGAGAAATATTAATTTATAAAGAAATTCATCATACTACTCGGATTTAATGAGTAGTAAAATAATTATTACGAATTTTTAAAAAATTAATTAAATATAGCTAAACATTACACAAAAACAGTTTATTTTGTCAAACATTCTTCTTTATGAAAAGGTGTAGGCCTGCTTTTTATTGTATCAGATGACAAATGAATCGAGATACTTAACATCCCCCTATTAGTTAATTGTTGTAACTCCCACTCAAATTCTAAATAAATCAAATCATAACAGCTGTCATTATCAAATGAAATATGAATCAGTAATAACAGTGATTAAATATGCAGAAATCAGTTTATAATTCCTGTTATAACAACTCCACACCATTGTCGCCCATGACAAATGTTGACTTGCGCTGACAAATTTCCCCTCCATTTCTATGGAAATTCACGCGCCCTTTAAAACCCTTGCTGGCAGTAGGCAGAATCTTAAATTTCTATTGAAATTAGTAAGGAATATTTTATTGCCTCTCTTGACACTCGAACCGGTTACCCCTCGAATAAGAGGCAGGCATGTTACCCACTGAGCTACTGAGCTGTCAGATAAATATTTCCCCAAATTTGTTCCCATGCAGAGGCAAAAAGGACGTTCTTGGTGGGCAAAGAACAACATTGGTGCAAAAATAATGAACAGTTAAAAAGTTCAATATCTATACAGAATAAAGATCTCTAATAACAGCAGGCGCAGATTATTTATTATTATCTTGCTCATATAGAAAACTTTCTAAAACAATTCCTCTCGACTTGGTGTTTCATCCTTCCAACCAGACTTTGGCATCTTAAAATAAAAATAAAACAACGAAAACAAGATAAAATTTAAAATTTTTTTGGTACGACATGCGACCACCCCTTTTATGACAGTTTCTGCATTTCACAATTCGAATGTACTATAATAATATTTGTTAGTAGTAGTATGTTAAGTGAAAAACTGAAATATTGATTTTAGAGAACAATTTATTTTCATTTTGTCTGAATTTTTCAATTTCATGATTTCGTGTTGAGATGACAGATTTGTAAACTACATATTTCAGGAAGACTTTCCCACTGCTGGTGTCACAAAGTCCAATACTGTCTCCACAGCAATGGATTTGGAAGAGACGGCATCTATAAATGATATTTGCCCCTCTGATGGCCCAATGTCGAGCAAACAAGATGGAGGCAGCAAGGCGACCATTAATTCTCAAAAGACTGGTAATTATCTCCATTTATTTATTTAATTAATTAATTGTTGCAGAGAAAGGACCTTTTTTTCTTATCAGTTAGTGGAGAGCTATTTTGTGGCAGTCTCTGATGACAGATATCATTGAAATATTACCGACAATCTATTTAAACACGATAAGAATTTAGAGTTTAGGAAATTTAAATTTTAAAAGATAAGGATTATCAATTTAATTGGCAAGCAATTTTTTTTTTGTAAATTGTTATAAAATTTGAAAACTGATTAAAAAGGCAAAACTTTTCTGAGTTTTAGGATTTTTAAAAAAGTGAATAATTATTAAGTGAAAGAGCAACTTTCCTCTGATTGGCTGCAATTATGGAATTTTCATTTCTAATTTTAGTAACATTTCATTGCAATTAAAAGATTTAAATTTTGTAACTTTTAATGCTCTCTCTCTTGATGAGATTGTGAATCACAGCACTCTCTCTCTCTCTCTTGATAAGATTGTGAATCATATCATGTTATAGGACATAGCTAAATATAATAATATCTCAGTTTTTCTATGTTGACCTATAGTTTTGATGAAATAATGTCTGAATTTCTCATTTAGAGGTGTTAGCTAGCTGGTGTTCCTATCAATTAATTGAAATTTAGAATTGTTTACACCCAGCCCATCAAATTATCAGCACTAAGCAAACTATTTGAAGATTTTATAGTCTCATCCAAAATTAAAAGTATTAAAAATTTCTTTTCTGTCAGCAGAGAGAGAGAGATAGCGATGAATTTTTCGCTTGGTAATATTTCATTAAATGCCCTGATAAAATAATTTGTCTACCTGACAATTCGGATTTGCATCCCTGCAGCCTATAATAGGCTTGCATGAAAGTGCTAAACCTTTTTTCATTTTCAGCTGTAGGTGCTAACAATTCCCATCCCAAACAGAATTGGTCACGCTCAAAGTCTGCCTCCACACAGTCTAGAAGCAGCAGCAACTACTTGCAGCGGCAGGTTAGCTGGGACGACAATACCTACAACTATGATGAGAACAGTTCAGATAGCAGCACCACTGCCAACACTGCTAATAGTAATTCAGGTATGAAGCCGCCGGTGATGTCTGTGGAGAACAGTAGAGAGAGAGACGAAGATTTGCTTTCCTACATTGGAGAGGAAGAGGAAAGCAAGGAACGCAGCAGCAGCTGCAGCAATGAGCAAGACAAAATGCCAACAACAAGAGAGATAGGCATCGATCCTCACTCCTCACCAGATAGCTATTATCAGACTATAGATATAGCCAAACAGCCGGGACAAACGCTTGGATTCTACATCAGGGAAGGCAATGGTATTGATCAGGAGGATGGCGTATTCGTTTCACGCATTGCTACCTCCTCCAATCCTGAGATAGACAACGATGGGAGTATGACTGCGGCAGGCAGCCTATTGCGAATTGGCGATGAAATCTGCTCTATCAATGGAGTTGACGTAAGGAGCTACTCTAATATAGACGATGTTGTTATTTTAATGTCAATCCCTAAAACACTGCGGCTTGTGATTCTACGACGAGCACGTTATGATAATATTACTGCTGCTAGCGCTTTAAGTGGAGAAGATCAACGCAAGACTAATAGGCCTTTATTCGTACTTAAAGCTGGTTCTCAAATATCCAATTCTAATCCTATAGAGCTTTCGAATCAAGACACATCCCTAGCACAAACTTTTAATCAATCTTCCTCCAAATCAAAAAGAAATTCGGCACAAAAAAAATTATTTGCGGAATTCTCTGACTCATCAACTGGAGTCAATTCGGTTGATAGGCGTCGTGCATTTAAAAGGAATTCTTTTAAATTAAATTCAGAATTTGATAACTTGTCTGATTCTGAGGTCATTAACAATAGGGCGGACAACAATACTGCGCCCAGTTCGGACGAAGAAGGGGAATCTGTCTTGGCCATGTTGCGTCGTCGTTTTGAAGAAGAAGATGATTACTTTGGCGATATGCAGACTATCAATACAGCAGCGGCATCACAACAGCAACAACAACCACCTCCACCACCTTCTTCCAATCATCGTATGCTAGAACTAAAACGTTTGCAATTAGAGCAATCAACTGGAGAGGACTCTAACGACAGTGGATTATCTAGCGAGCACTCCGCAAATTCAAAAGAGGTGGCAGCTACCGTTATGGCTGGTGCTGGCCATTTCAATCCTGGAGGGAATTACTATCCAGAGGGACCACGAGTTCATTTCGCTACTGATCACCATAAGCACTACCCGGATAGACAATCTGGCAGCCACTCCGCGGCTATTTATCAAAGTGGACAGCCAACACAACAACCAACTACTCAGCGTAGTGTCACTTTCAGAAGCACTCCCACTTCGTTCTGCTCATCGGGCACTACCACACCTAAACCTCATTCTCAACAACAACAACAACAGCAGCAACAACAACCTTATCATTATGACGATTTGTCGCAACACAAATCTCCCAGTTCACTCTCAAATAGTTCTCGACTCAGATCGAATTATTCATCAGGTACTCCACGCACCACACCTCAAAGTCATCGCCAGACATCCTCCCATGAGCCCCAATCTGTGAGGCACGCAAGACCGTGTCAACCGATAGAGTATGTTGACATAGGAATACAATGTGATTCAATTCATTCTGGGAATAATTTTGGAAATAATGCGGTCGGTGTATTTGGGTCTGGTGTGGCTACGGAATCCGCCCCGACTCTCTATTCATCTAAAAAGCATTATCCCGGCTATAGTTCCGACTCTGAATTGCACACTTTTCAGCAGGAAAACCTTAATCAGACTAATAGGACGCATTCATTCACAGCTAGGGGCTATCGTCGAGGAGGAACTGGCTTCTCTTCCGGAGAAGAAGAAGCTACGTATGCGTCACCGCGTCATTTACCAATGACTCCAGGAATGAGTTCATCTGGTTACGCAAGAGCACATCCAGCTCCGGCCGGACCAACGATAAATCATCCGTCCCAGATAAGCTTATCAGATCCCTATTATCAATCGCCTCATTATGTTTACAACCCTCATCAGTATTCAAATCCTGCCCAGCCGAATGTGGTAGTGATGAACCATTCAGCACCAGGGCCGGCCTATGCACCCAAATATTCCAGATATCCTCCTCATGTAGTTCATCAGGAAGATGCTTATTCTCATCAATATCCAGAGAACTACCAGCCTGGTAAGTTCTTACAGTTCTTGTTTATGTAGGATAGATTTTTATCGAGTCTATAGCTTTGGATATAGCCTCCCAATTTGGGAATAGAACATGCTTAAAATCATTTACATATTAATTCATCCGACAATGCCTTTTATCTTTAAAGATTAGAGAGAAGCACTGGTAAGAATACAACTGAGCAGCGGCTGTATCAACTGCCAGTGCATAAGTAAGAATGCAACTGAGTAGCGGTTGCATCAACTGCCAGGGCATAATTAAGAGTGCAACTGAGTAGTGGTTGCATCAACTGCCAGGGCATAAGTAAGAATGCAACTGAGCAGTGGTTGCATCAACTGCCAGTGTATAAGTAAGAATGCAACTGAGCAGTGGTTGCATCAACTGCCAGTGTATAAGTAAGAGTGCAACTGAGTAGTGGTTGCATCAAAAGTAAGAATGCAACTGAGCAGCGGCTGCATTAACTGTCAGGGCATAAGTAAGAATGCAACTGAGCAGCGGCTGTATCAACTGTCAGGGCATAAGTAAGAATGCAACTGAGCAGCGGCTGTATCAACTGTCAGTGCATAAGTAAGAGTGTAACTGAGCAGTGGCTGTATCAACTGCCACCAGCTGCATCCACTGCCAGGGCATAAGTAAGAGTGTAACTAAACAGCGACTGTATCAACTGCCACCAGCTGCATCCACTGCCAGTGTTTAAGTAAGAGTGTAACTGATTAGTGGCTGTATCAAACTTATACGACCAAAAAATCAAAATCGAGCAATCAACAGTTGGAATCTTATTCCTACTCCTAAGCTTTAATAGAACCAGATGATGAATTTGTAGAAATAATCTTTACTCACAGAAACTGTGTACCTATATGAATGAAATAAAGTACTGTTTGTATAAAATTTCTTAATGTTATAATAGTACATATTTTTATTTGCTTACTTACTGACAAATAAGGTTATAAATAACTTCAATCATTTTAATAAAGATAATAAATTATTTGGGGCGATTGGGAAAAAGTTTCGTGACAATGTAATTTTAATTCTGTCTAAAAATAGCAGGTAGTCATAATATATTGGTTGTACATATACAAACGTAAATATATCGATCATCATAATTAAAAACTGATTTTGGCAGGTTATTTTTGGTAGACGGAAGTGATGGAAACAAATGCTGAATATAGACATTATATGCAATGGCATTTTAATTAATTCAAAATATGCAAATCGGGCCAGACCTTTTTTTAGAATAAAAAACGTTTTGTGAGGATGAATTAATTTTAATTCAGATTCCCAGGTAGGCATTGAAATTCACTTTTTAGTCATTTCATAAGCTATCTGATATAGTATTATATATTTACCAGATCTCAACTGTTGTTTAAAACTGCATGAAATTAATATTATTTGTATGGACCATAGAGATGTAATGAATACAAGGTGATCTATAGAGTGTTCATCTCATTCTCATTGAGGGGACAATTAGAAACATGGCAGCTGCAGGCAGGCAGGCGAGCTGAATCGCGAGTTTCATTCGTGATTAGAAGTCAGTCCCATTACTTCTTAGCGAATCACAGTTGAGTATTCGTTGATAATTTGGGTGCAGAATTTGATTTTCAATTTGTCTCCACAATCTCATTCAGACTGCCACTCTCTATAGGTATTACATCTCTATGGTATGGACTTAACGGTTGTTGTCATCCATATAGAGAATCAAAAAATATCATATGAATGAGTATCTATACTCTTTAAACTATTTATTACCTAGAGAGAGTAATTTTTAAGATGATAAAAATCGAATTACTTTCAGCTGAGCTGTCTCATTGTGTTTGTGAAGATGTAGGGGAAATGTTGGGACATCCTGTTCCATGCGGTCGGTCTCTCAACCAAACAGCCCCTCTATAAAATTATGTACAAGCAGTTAATATATTTAGTATTGCGTCCAAAATAATTTTTTAAACTTTCTTTTGCCAAATTTTCTCCAAAGTTGTATTACTATATACCGTGTAATATAATATGGTAGTATTGTATAGATGATTTACTTCGTGCGACAGAAGAATTCCCTTTATTAGTTTGAGTGATGGCTTCATTTGTACCATTCATTTGAAAGAAAACCTCGGGCCAAACTACATACATATAAGCGAATCTTTTCGACCAAAGTTGGCTATTCTCTTATATTAGTTTTTGTTGTGCATAAGAAGAAATTATTCCATCGTAACAGCGAGCTGGATAGTGGAGCAGTAGCCTGTACATCCATCCATCCATCCATCCATCCAGCTGGCTGATTATCCTCATCGATATATAGAAAACTCATTACCGATTCATTGAATCGTAAACCGATCAGTACCTAAGCCAGCGTGTATGTAAGTACAAAATGTTATCTACAGTATCCCTCAACCCTTTCTGTATTAACAATTAGGCAATCTAATCTATTGCAAATTGTCATTTTTTTAAAGTGCGTTTGCGTTATAAAAACAAGATCACTCATCGAAGATCAAAGAGAATTTTTGTTCTAAATGCCTTATAGCTGAAAGAAATTTCTGCAGAGGAAGAAGTTATTAATGATTAACGGATTCCTAGTTTTTATTTTGTGTCCTTCCCATATTACATATTATGTTTGTGCATAAGAGATAATACGCATTACATATTTATTATTTGTTCAGTAATGTCCAGACAGGAGTGGAACCCACATCTCGAACAAGAGTATTATGAGACTCTACCTCCTCCGGATCATCAACCTCCCATGCAGACCAATAGTGGTACGTATGCCGTGCCTGCGGGTCATCAACTGGTACCTGTCCATGAACCAACAGGTACAGGTCCACTCTATACAAATATACCTTCCAATGCACCTGCTACAACACCGGGTAAGTTCATTGTTGGAAATCACACCCTTAAGCTATGTATCTCATTGTGGATTATCAAGTCTGGTAAAACCAAATTGACATAAACATTACAGTTTTAACATTCAAAACTGTGCAGTTTTTAGCAGTTATCTTTCGTATCTATCTAACTGGCTTTCCCTACATGATTTAATGTCGTAAATGTCATAAATGTCGAGGGTTTTCCCTCGAGTATGCGATGGTACGAGACTGTCTTTGGATGAGTTATCTCTGGTACAAGATTGTCTTTAAATTGAGGTGTCTTTAGTACAATACTGTCTTTGGTTCCAGTTGTATTTGTTCTTTGGATTGAGGTGTTGTCTTTGGATGAGTTATCTTTGGTACAAGACTGACTTTGGATTGAGTTATCTTTAGATTGAGTTATCTTTGGTACAAGACTGACTTTGGATGAGTTATCTTTGGTGGAAGAATGGCTTTGTATTGAGTTATCTCATGTACAAGACTGTCTTTGGATGAGTTATCTTTGGTACAAGACTGACTTTGGATTGAGTTATCTTTGTTCTTTGGATTGAGAGGTGTCTTTGGATTGAGTTATCTTTGGTACAAGACTGACTTTGGATGAGTTATCTTTGGTGGAAGAATGGCTTTGTATTGAGTTATCTCATGTACAAGACTGTCTTTGGATGAGTTATCTTTGGTACAAGACTGACTTTGGATGAGTTATCTTTGTTCTTTGGATTGAGAGGTGTCTTTGGATTGAGTTATCTTTGGTACAAGACCTACTTTGGATTGAGTTATCTTTGTTCTTTAGATTGAGAGGTGTCTTTGGGTTGAATTATCTATGGTACTGAATGCATTTTGAATTCAATTATGAGAAAGTGCATCATAATTATCTTGCTATGATTTGTATCTGCTAATGTAAACGTGTTTCTCCTGACAGAATCTCTCCCAAAGATTTCAGTTGTGTAGATACACTTGTTTATAGTTGTATAATCAATAATATTGTAGCGACACTCAAATAAAAGAATTCACTGCATAGTTGACATAATCGAATTTGAAGTATTGTCACAAGTAATGCATTCATAACGGAAATTAAAGATTGTTTGATAGAAGTATAAAATCTATTTAATATCAAATTGGAACGTGAATATGATAGAATACATCAAAATAAAATTTAGAATACCTTAGAATTTAAAATCTCTTTGAACACCTTAGAATATCTTAGAATATCTTAGAAGCAGTCAATAACTATCGCCGGATATGACAGAAAACATCAAGACAAAATAAATTAAGCTCAACAGGAAATATTTTTGACCAAGTTATTTCTCCATTGTTCAGGTTATTCTTCTGTGCCAACATTGAACAATTCTCCCCATTCTGGTATCAGTGCCAGGGCTAGTGGATCCACCAAGCAAGCTTCCGCCACTTCTTCCTCAACAGCATTGATGAGAAGAGAAGATGTGATGAATCTCAAAGGGGCACAAAAATTTCGTGTCAAAGATTGGGAAATGGCCCGTTTCTCAGCAAAGGTAGAATACCTTTTCTAAAGCACTCCACAATGATACGCCGTCTATATATATATGTATGTATTTGCAATTAGCTTTTTTAAATTATAGGTAAACAAATCTGACTTTATTGTTCAGCCATCCGAACGTAGTGCCAAAACTCTCGCTCCCCGGGGGAACTCAGGGACGCCAGCCACCCCAGGCTCAGCTCCTGGGTCTTCCGCACCGCCCATGAAATGCGTGGAAGGAATCATTGTCGTGCACATCATAGCTGGCACTGGATTGCACTCCTCGTATGCCATCCTCCGCGATCTTTACTGTGTGGTCGAGACAGATTCCGTAAGGAAAGCCCGCTCAATGATTAGAACGAGCACGGAATGCTTTGAATGGGATGAAGTGTTCGAGATCGATGTGGAAGATAGTCGTTGTCTTTCATTTCTTCTTTATCAATGGGATCCTAGAAGCAGGCATCGACTATGTTTTTATGGCAACATCAACTTATTGAATCTAGTCGATACTTTGAGCCAATCATACGACTCCGCGACAGAAAAGATCGCTCTCCAATTAGAACCAAAGGGTCTTTTATATTTGGAACTTGGCTTTTTAAGCATTGATGATTCATTTCGACGCTTACGATCAAACTATCCTCATGGCGTATTCGGCATACCGTTGTCAGCTGTAGTTAAAAGGGAAAGGAATGGTTCTAGGGTGCCGTTGATTGTTCAGCGCTGTATAGAAGAGGTTGATCGACGAGGTCTTGAAATTGTGGGTGTCTATCGATTGACTGGCTCCGCCAAATTAAAATCTCACGTGAGGGAAATGTTTGAGAAAAGCTCATTTGAAGCAGATTTGTCCCCTGAGAAAGTTCCCGATATTCATGCAGTCACTGGTAAGACATTTTTGTGAAAGTGAAATTAATCATTTAACTGAATAATTGGATCGCTTGTTCATACCATAGAGATGTAATACCATAGAGTGGCACATAGAAATTGACTCTCTATTTCTATGGGTGGCAGTCTGAATGAGATGATTGTTGAGACAAATTGAAAATCAAATTCTGCAGCCAAATCATCAACGAATACTCAACTGTGATTCGCTAAGAAGT
>JAYMFX010221613.1:0-10675 GCA_036784945.1 Monocelis spectator | reverse complement strand
GACCGCAGACTCCAGATGTGCAAATCACTTTATGAGAAGATTAACTCCGAAGAAGACCATCCGCTGAGAAGAATTACGCCTCATAGAACTAGTACTACCAGGAATAGATCTATTTTTTATTTACCTAACATTAACAGTGCGCGGTGAACTCTTTTTTCCCAGCAAGTATTTTAAAATTTAAAGTTTAACATTTTAGCAATTGATATATCTTGTTTATTCATACTATTATCATGTCAGACCTCGTGTCTTTTATCCTCATAAACAATTTATTTATTTTTATGATTGCTATTTCAGTACTTCTCGGAGTTGTTATCAGTGTAGTTCTTCAGTCTTGCAGTTCACTGATACCCAAAATATTTACGAATAAAAAGTGAGTCAGAATAAAAAATATATGTTTATAGCACAAATAGACACATACAGTATAGATAATAGTGGATTTTTGGACACAATACAGTATAGATAATAGTGGATTTTTGGACACAATACAGTATAGATAATAGTGGATTTTTGGACACATACAGTATAGATAATAGTGAGTGTTTGGACACATACAGTATAGATAATAATGAGTGTTTGGACACATACAGTATAGATAATAATGAGTGTTTGGACACATACAGTATAGATAAGAGTGGGGATGTTTTGATTTATGACATAAATTTCTCATTCGATTTCTATTTCAGAAAAATCAATTCTCTGGCTTCTAGAATGTTTTACATGGTGGTCATATCATTTTTTGTGAATTGTTTTCAGGTAGAAAATCTTTTATTACTCTAACCTATATAGATTGACAGTCTGCATGCATATTGTTTATCTATAATAATCAGTTTACCTCTCATTTTTCTACTCATATACCTGGCAAAAATGAAATTATTGGGTAAGTTCTTTGAAATTAAAAATAATTAAATTCTACCTTAATTCTCTACTATAACAACTTTGTCTTATTTCATTTTTGCTATTTGCTTTCATTGTTTTTGATGTAAAAAAAAATTTTAAATTCTTTATTCAGGAGTATGGATCGGTTTATCATCCGGCCATATTATCATGACTGTGATAAATATCGTGGCAGTTGCAATTACAAATTGGCAAACAATGGCAGATAATGTGAGGTTTGAAATTATTCCGGTTGCATAATAAAAGACAATTAAATCATTGCATTCACAAGAGTTATTTTGTATCGCAATGTGTCCAAAAAGTCTGTAAATAAAATAATTTACATGCAATACGCTTGAAAACTCCCATAAACTTTATTTTATCAATTTAATGGTTTAAAAATACTTTAATTCATATAAATACATAAATATGGATATTTTAGGCGATGGCGCGGAACACATTGTTGCGAGACTGTCATACATCATATTCTAGTGAGTAAATGGAAATTGAGCGAATGATAGATTTGTAATTTTGTAAATTTTGAGCGAATGATAGATTTTGTAAATTTTAAATAATAGTAAATCATTACTTATCCAGTAGTAGAAATTCGATTAACTGAAAATTAAAATATTTCTGTAGAAACACCAAGCATTTTCAAAAATACCCAAACATAGTGCAATAATCGTGTCACTTTATTGCACTATCGCAAATAAAGAACATTATGACGAAAATAAAGATAATTTCATAAAGATAACAGAAATGCGACATAAAAGTTGTGTCGAAAAGATGATTTAACGTCGTTTTCTAATTTACGTTGTTATCTTGAAAATTGGAAGGTCCTATATCGATCGCTATTGGCACAAAACTTAAATAAGAATATAATACGTCAGCGCAATATAATTTCGCTGAATTAGGTATATACTGCGATAAAATAATTGGACAAAAAGGTTTATAAATTCAACGATATTTTTAAATTTTTGTGGTGTATTTCTACAGATCAAGTTATTCAATAACCCTGTGACAAACCTTAATAGTCACGTATTTCACAAGCTTAATATCATTATCAAACTACGAGGTAAAACGTTTGTCCTTTTCAAAAAAGCAAAAAGAGCAGAGTTTATATAAACTTACTTTAATAAGAGCTGTAAAGTGGTAAAGAATATTCAATTTCACATAATTCAAGCAATCTCTCAAATGACAAGAAAGACTTATAGGATCCGGTTGAGACAACAGCAGATTATATACTGAGAGTTTTCATTAATCAGTCTTGGCTATCTTCGGTAGATATTTCTTAAGTTCCAAATAATCTCTCCAAGAGTTGTGGAGAGTTGGTTCTCTCTGAAACATTTATAACTCATCCATCCAGTAAAATAGTAAACACATTCAAACTACGTCGTATTCTTCGTATACATATAATTCATTTAATGCTATTCTGTCATAATTATATCCAGAATTGTTATCATTATTATTGAATTATTAAAATTTTAGCCGATTCGAAAACTGAAGAATTACAAAACGTATCCCAGAGAAGAAATCTTATTATAAGACGAACTTTACAATCAGTGTTCATTCTATTCATTTTTGTAGGAGCCCTGTTATTCAAAATCTATTTTCCACGTGAAATTTATTTGCCACATGAAAACAATAATCATGGTGGTTTCTGACTCTTATTCACAATACAAAATTCAGTGTCATTTATGTAAATTTACTATATAATATTTGATTGGAATTCTGTTAATGAAATCGATTCACACTTTGTGATGCACTAAGTAAATATTCAATAATTAAATGTGATTGGATAAAGAATGCTTTCGAAGATGCCTTTTGCATAAATTCTCATCCGGATCACATTTAACTGAGAGATTGTAATGAAGTAAAAAGAAAGCATGAGTAAAACTTATTGATATCATACAAATAAAAACCATAAGAAAAGTGCAGATTGAAATCAAAACATTAAAACAGGAGAAATAACTTTAAGACTTCTTTTTTTATAGCTATTGGGTAACACCCACAGATATCAGAACCAGCCCCCGCTGTTTATAAATATATACAAAAGTATATTAGTATAAGTGTATTAAACATAAAAATCTATATTTCTATGAAATTGAAGATTTTATCATATAGATACTAGCTGTGATGGATTTTTGCCATAGCGCTGATCGGATAGAAGAAGGTTATATGTAGACGAAATACGCGTTTTAAGTACTATATATATCTAGGCTTCAATTATATCGTTGTTATAGAGAAACACGGGAGCATGACTATTCTTCACTCGATCAGCGCCATGTGGAAGCCTTCTTATACTGCGTTCTAATTCAACTGGATGCTAAATCATACACAAATTACTTTTAAGCACTACTAAACTATTCCCTACGCTGCTAGCGTGACTCAAAATCAAGTAAATTTAGCCCAGTCGATAATTTGGGCATCCGAATTTTCCAACTATAAATTTCAATTCTTAAATATATTTAAGGAAAACTATCATACTCTACGTTATGCTTCATAAAAAATGATGTTGCTATCTGATAGATGAGTAGAGGCTCGGAATTTCATGTAAAATTATTGATTACTAATTGCCTTCAAAATGAATTATTAGGTCTGCAAACAGCGTTTTTATTTTATTAAAAAAAAGAATGAAGATAAAAAATGTATTCACTGAAATGTAGAGATATTAAATCACTACTCAATGGAGTTTACAAACTATTCTGCAAAACATTGTGTTTGTTTATAAGGGCAATAATTGTATATTGTTTAAAAGGTGCACACAGATGAATAATAGATAGATAGATAGACAGGTATATATATCTCATCATTAACAAAATATAACAACATAGACGTACAATACTCGTCATCTGAAGTATGAAATATGCAAGTCAAGTAAAATATAGACAGATAGAGGAGGAGATCACCCTATAAATAATAACAGAGTGGGCAGAATGATAGTGGAGAAATCGAGATGCACGTAAATCAATACAATATGAGAGCATTAAGAAAGACATTATTATGAAAATAGTTGATTAAAGCTTTCATCTCCTAAAATCATGAATTAATAATGGACACCGACTGGCGACAGTCACCGGTGGTCAGTCGATAATTGGCAATTTCTGTTATGCCGTGAAAATGCACGAATGCGGCCGCAACCACGAATACGTGAAAAATTTGATGACTCTGGAACTGGAATAGAAAGAATTCACTGCGTATTATTGTTGTATATGGCTTTATAGTTATGTACATATTATGTTATTATTGTTAAACGCTATTTTTTTACTTACCCAGAGATCGAATCTACCTGGAAATAGGCGCTCCGGTATTCTTATTGCATAGATAATAGCGCCAGATATGTAGAGTACTGCCATGAGGCAGAACCATCCTAACGAGGCTTTCTCGATAGCGTGATAAAAACCTTCGATTGTGATATAGTGAATACACGGAATGAGACCCGATAATCCCAAACTGATAAAAACCCCAGCACGTAGAGCTCGATATTGCGGAGCGGCGAATTTGTCAAACATAGACACCACAATGGAAGCAGAACCAAGGATCAAAATTAAGCAGAGATAGATCACACGAAATGAGAGCTTACAATAAAATGAGTAGTATAGCCAAGGCACGAATGATCCCATAGTTAAAAGCGCGATACCACAATAATCTAACCTATAATATAATGAAATAGATGCGAGTAAATAATTTTTTAATGATATTCAATAGAGGTTAGCAGAGCGACACTAAAAAGCGACCCTCCAATTCTATGGAAATAGACTTCCCTTGGATACTTATGGATATGAAAATCTCCGTATGCTCTTTGTATTCAAGGGAAGTCTATTTCCATAGAATTGGTCACTTACAAAAGAGGATTGATTATTAAGTGACCTGTATCTATGGATATCTAGAACCAACTTAGATAACAGCGTATTCTAGATATTCTAATTTTTCATAGAAAAAATTACATAACTAGTAAAAATTTCTGTAAAACCCTTATATTGATAATAATGAAATTACTTGTTGAATAAACGACCAACGGTTTCAGAGTGGCAAAACACTGTGTGAAACAACCATGAAAATCCCATGCACAAAATTGCACCCATAAAGAACGCTGCAAAGACAACCTTCTCTTGCCACTGAACTTCAACACTCGGACGCGATAGAAAGTAAGCGGCGATTCCAATAAATGCAACACAACCTAACAAACGGTAAAGAATATGCACTAATTGAGAAGCAGAGAGTAGCTAACTCAAAAGCATTTTTGCATGAAATAATGAATTAGATTCATTGAGACAATAAATAACAAGTATTCACGATGAGTCACATTGGTGACAAACAAATTCCAGCATAGGTCATGCATTTGAATCAATCAATTTGAGTCTACCAAGGTAAATACTCACTAGAGATTTACTATTGAATTGTATTGTCAATAAAATGCAGTGATCTGCCCAAAATACTCATCAATTTACATAGAATGAGATAAGTTATTAATTGAGTATTGAAAAGAATTACTAAATACCTAATAGATGTGTCCAAATATTTCCTGTCTCTGTATGAACTCGAAAAATTGATTTGAAGCAAGCTTTGAATGAATTTAATTCCGGCCGGTGACCCCTGACAAGAAAATCATTGTCTTTGAGCCAGTTGGGTAGACTCTTGTGATTGACTACCTGCCACCCTCTCATCCAAACATGTCTTACAAATTCTTCAGCACTTTGTGCCATTTGAATAGCAATCTATTGGAAAATAATTTTAAGGGAACAATATGGAAATTAGAAAACTTTTTGATGTAGTCATAAATATAATAAATAATATAAATGGTTGTCAAAACCATTATTACAACTTCAAATGTCTGTATCAAAATATGCAAATAAATTGTAGCAGCCAATCAGCATCTTTCTAGATCAATACTTATGGACTTCTTTAAATAGTTATATTTAATGTGAGATACAATAAGAACATATTAGATTAAAAGTACTTGTTGAAAATCGCCATGCCATAGGTAGTCTGTACATCCAACATTAACTTCTTCTTCTTCATTAACAATTTCTTCACCATCATCATTTCTACAAGCAGCAGCACTTGTTGTTGGAACATCAAGTGGTGCATATGTTATTTCTGGTTCTTCAATTGATAAAGGAATCACAGTAACCTACATTCATACAAAAAATATCTATAAATAATAGTAAGTAGAAATGTTTATATTCAGATAAATATAAACATTAATCATCTTACACTTGCTGTAATTTCTGTAGAAGACTTATCAGTTGGTGGAAATTCATTATTAAATTTGACTGAAGGTAGCACCTTAGTTTCTTCCATAACTAATTAAACAATTAAAAATTTCGAGAATAATAAAAAATATGCAAACTGTTCAAAGCATAATATAACAGTGAGAGCAATATGTAAAATATAATTTTTTTAATGTACACAATTGGTTTTGATTATTTAAATTGTTTAGATAACATGTTCTAAACAGACATAAATTAATATGAACAAGCGAATTTATACCTGGATAAACTAACATTGCAGATATATGACCTGCTTATATAGATAATTCATGCATTATGCTATTTAAAATATCACATTCAGGATTCTATAAAATCAAAAAATATGAAAATTTTATGTCATTAAGAGATCTTATTTTTCCATTGCTGATTCAAAATTGGGTCTGTTGCAAGTCCTTAACATACATAATATAATTTATCTAGACTTAGTTTATGAGGGGATTAGCTGAGATTTTATAATGGACATTTATCAGAAAACTTAAGTTAAGTAGAAGATACAAGTAATTGGCAAATACACTGCAAATAAAAACGTCAAGTTACATCAAATAAATTGCTGTAACTTGACTGACCCCTTTGTCAATATGGTTAGACATCAAGTTATGAGAATGAGATAAACCAATAAGAATGTCTAATTTACTATCAACTAATATAAGTTGATGTCAATTTATGCAATCAACCAATTAGATTTAGTTGACATTTGTAATTTGTAGTGTAGAAACTACCTATAAACCAATAAATTTAACTTTAATGTTAATCAATCATCAGTTAAACATTAGTTTCTTTAGGTATACACTTTTATTAATCTAATGTTTTAAAATTTATACAAATATTGAAGATAAATAGAGCAAGTTTGGTTATGGAAAAAAGTTGTTAAAGTTTTCTTGCATAAAATAAACTTAAAAGTATTTATTTGTCAACATTGAATGTTTTCGATTTACCTTGTAAAATAAGGAATTATCGTGTTTACAAATATTCCAAGGTAAGCATAATTATATAATATAAAGAAAATGACTGTAGAAATCTAAAATATGGAGTAATACCGTAAATTATAACCAACTCTAAAACTATTCTTAATCAGCTGTAACAAAAGTGAAATCGAAAGATTCTAGTAAACAATAAAAATATGTTTCTTAAATTTAAAATGTATTTATATTAGATACAACTATAATAAAAAATAACTCATTTTTAGATAGAAATTTATCATGCCAGACAAAGTTATTTTGTTATGGTTTTGTAATTTTGTCTGGTTAAGTAAGAATGTTAAATAAATAAATAAATTAATATTTATAGCAAAAAAAAATATTGAATTTTAATTGAGCAAATTTAAAAGTCTTTTTATTTCTTTGTTTTATTTTATCATTTTGTGCTTATTCGATAATATAGGACTAAACGCGAGAATTTAAATATTTGAGAGACATGTGAAATCTTGTCAAGAATATAATCTCGTATTTATATCTATGCTATATGTTTTGTGAGTATCCGCAGTAGTTTTATGTTTTATTCACTTATTTAAATAATGTTTGTATTTATTAATATTTTTTCAGTATATGGTTCAGGTATCTATACACTATCTATAGAAACTGCAATATATCTATTATATATTTTTAAATTGATATTGTATCAGTATTTATATAAAATGATTTTTTGATTCATTAAAATTTTAAAATAAATAGTTAAATTTTCAAGACCAAGAAAGGTGGTGAATAGCCTGGTATTATAAGAAATTAGTAGAAATATTCTTGCAAAAGTTGTTGGAAATTCATGATATAACTTATATATATCTGCTGAAAACTAGGCTGCTGTTTGAATCTTCATCAAAACTATGCAGGACATGTTTTACTCTAGAGACATCAAAGATTGTAATTTTTTTTCAAAGATGTCCTATTTTATGTTTACAAATTCAAAAAATATTATGAAATTAACACCATTATGAAATTAAAAATAATGCATTAAATCTATAAATTAACTTTTTACAAGCTACTTGTCAGGGGTTTGTTTTTTATGTTCAACTATTCAAAGATAAAACATTGGATGAGTTTAAGTTAAATTTACATATAATTAATGTGATTTTGTAATGTAATATAATGTAATGTAATTTTAATAATGTAAAATAAATATTTTCTAAAAAATAATTTGAATTTACAAACATAAAATAAGATTCTACCTACACAGGATAAATCCTACAGATCTAGGATCAAGTATTAATAGAATTAAAAAAATATTGTAACTCTTTTGAACTTTATGATAAAATGGATTGAATTATCAAATCTATTGAAGTCGCTAAGGTCAAAACTTAAATCTAACATGCTTATATTGCACCAAATAAAGTTAAAATTATTATTAAAATTATCAGACTATCAAATAATATTTTAAATGATTTGCCCTTTTAATTAAATAAAATTAAATGTATAATTTTTGCTTCTTTAAGGTGATATTTTTGATCATGCTTGAGCCCTCTTCCAGTGAAGAAGAAGATTATGAATGTAATTCCCACTCTAATGGGGCTGACAGTTATGGCCACCAGTATAATTATGGTGGTAGCAGTTCATTCTCTTCCCGCTTTTATAATAACCCTGTTGCGCAGGCTGCATTTAACTATGAGAGCCAAAACTCAGCATTCCCTATTATTCCAGATGGTCCAATTCCTGGTCTGATCACTACCGATTTTCAAGATTGTTTCTATAGTGACAGCAATTATGGATCATCGCTGAATGTAATCACAACAGACTTTGACAGTACTTCTTTAAACAAAAAGTAAATTATTCTGATTATCTTATAATGAGCTATACATAGATTTACCAAGTTAGAAGCATAATAAAGAATTGTTGATATCTATACTGATATTATATAGAGATTCCCAACAAGGCTCAGCTGCATCCTGCAAGAACAGTCTGGAGAATGTGAGCCTCTCCCACAGCATTAACAGTGGCATGAATACAGTCGGCAATAGTCAGGAGATGCCCCCAGTCACCAGCAATATCAGCATCATCTCATCCTCCCCGCAGCATGTGTCGCACAAAACCTCCACCGTCACAGGGCCAAATTCTCTCCTCTCACACCAAAATCTGTACACCAGCACTAACAGTCTCAACACCGCAATAATCAACAATAGCCAAACGAATCTGGTACATCAGAGGAGTTGCGATTCGCAAGTTTCCTCTGGTTCTGTGCCAACTCCCGTTATTCACAAACTTTCAATATCATCGATTCAAGCGCCCAATGCCAAATCGGGCTCTGGTGAAACCCTAACTGTTACAAATCTATCGCAAGAAGAAAAAACTGCACAAGAAGAAGAGGAAGAGAGAAAGGCTAAATTACAACTGTGAGTTAGTTTAGTGAATTTATTTAACAGTGCTTGGCTGCTATAATGTAGTCAAGAAGTATAAGTACCGCTTGTAATATTTCTTTAAGTAATTGCTTGTATAAGATGGACTAAGAAGAAAATCTTATTTCATAATTGTTTTAGTTTAAGACAAAAATGAAAAACAATCATCCACTACTACCTGTGGGGTCAAAATGAATTTCTCTAGGAAATAACTGAATTTCTATGTAAAATAGAGAATATCTCTCGAAAGCAAAGAATATCTCTTGAAAAAGAGAGTTGCCCAATTGACAAGTTATCTCCTCACGGTTGCCCCAATTTTATAATTTGTTCAGGTCTTCTTCATCAATCTGAAGAAGGCGTGGACAATCAGGTCTCTGAATCTGTTTTTCTGTGATTCTTCTAAATGACTATTTCATATTTCAAATTGTTGTTCTTTATTATCCAATTCTTCTATAAGTCTGAATGTTTTTTCTGATAGCATAAATTCATTTATGTCTTCGAGAGTAAAGCCAGAAATCTTATTTTTAGGAGATTTGTTTAAATAACTCCTATGGAATGAGCAACTTATGGGAGATTATAGAATTTATCCGTATATTTCTCTAAATGAGAATCACCTTTGTGAATTCTTTTTATTTGATATGCAATTCTTCGTGAATATGAGAAGGTTGATCTCTCAGATTGATATTATAATTAGAATTTCTCTGCAACCTGTAATCCATGTATCTACAAGGATAGGCCGGTATTAACAACCGTATAGAGATGCCATGCTGTTTTCATAAAATAATCATTTATCTTCATTAGTGATTTCTTTCTATTTCAATTTTCAAAAAGACATCCATTGAAATTGTATATTTCAGAGGTACCAGCTTTTAGTATTATCTTTTCATGAGCAAGTATAAGTGGGTTGCTCATTGTATAATTATCTACTCCATCTCTACTCATGAAATGTAATGCTTCGTTAAGGGCTAACATGTAATTGAAAGCTTCAATCTGTCTCTCTCGATAAATTTTTCATTCACGATGAATGATGGTGAGTGAAGACATCAGCTCGGTACTCTAATAGGAGACTGATGGAGAAGTACGCCTATAGCTGATGTATATGAAAATTCAGTTCAATCAGGAAATGTTTAAAAAATTCATTAGCTAATAAGTTCCCGATTATACAGTCGGTCAAATTCTTGTCATAGTAAGACAAATGTTTTCGTTG
>JAYMFX010221602.1:0-10676 GCA_036784945.1 Monocelis spectator | reverse complement strand
GAGGATCTAAAAAGAAGATACTGATAGTGTGTTTGCTCTTCCATTAACAATGGAGAGGCGCTAGATTCCGATCTACAGGACCATGCTTTTGAGATATTTTAATTATTGATAGTGTAATATTTTGAACTTACCACCTTATTCAACTCATCATTAACGTTCTAACACTATTGAGATAATGGAGGATTTAAGTGGTGGAGTGAGTGCGATAACGTATTGAATATAATTCTTTTCCATAAGAGAAAATGCATAATGAGAATAAACTTTGTAGAATAAAACAAAGGTTGAATATAATAGAGCTAAATAAATCAATTAACATCTATCTGCAATAAGTAAAGTACTCTTATTATGACTTTTTGCATTATTTTTATTTTGTAGCTATCTGTTATTTGCATTGGATATTTAAAAATGTTAAGGGTTACCCTATTAAGTAAAACCTAACCCTAAACACTACAAATTAAAAACATCAACCCATATTGACAAATTGGTCCATTAAATTATGGATAGAAATACTCAAATGGGATTGGTTGTTTGCATAAATTGATGTAAGTTGATGGTAAATTAAACATTTTGATTGGTTAATCTCATAATTTGATGTCTAACCATGTTGACAGACAAGTGGGTCAGTCAAGTTTCCATTTTTATTTGCAGTGCAATGTTGTGCTTAACTCTGACAGCCAAAGCATGGTTATAAAAAAACCTAAAAAATGAACTCAATTGACTCTCGTTGATATTCACCAATCATAATAATTAAGAATTGTAGTGATTATCTCTATTATTATATATTTGTATTGTTTATTAAAAATAATCAATTTGCTATCCCCAAAATATTGTTTCCAAGTACCTGCATAATTTCTTTTATAATAAATACCAAAATCAAGGTTTCCAAGATAAAGATAAAAACATGATTAAAAGTTGTAGTAAGCACACACTTATTATATGCTCAATTTAGGATTTCCTAATTAAATTTAGATAAAATGCATACATAATCTATATGGTCATATGTTATGCCCATTGGTCAAAGATATACTTATTCTCTTCAGGACAGTTAGTTTTATTGATAAAATACTTGACATCCAATAATTATGTAACTTATTGATAAGTATTCATGACATCATTCTCCAGTAATCAAACTCAATTGTGTATTTCTAATTCAAAAATATTCAAGCTTCTATTTATCAAATAAAGATCAATACCATGAAATCCATCTTAGATATTCATATCCTGATTAATATTTTAACCTGTAGTTATCTGAAAGAAAGAGAAAAATGAAACTTTCTGCTGACCCAAATGGTATGTCTTGGAGAAATCATTCAGGTTCACTGGCTGAAAAAATGATGTCAAACATGGGTTGGGCAGATGGTCGAGGTTTGGGAAAAGACCTTCAAGGCCGGACTGAAATTGTGAAGGTAATGATTAATTTAATTTACTAATTTTCAAAAAGTGGCTACTATTTATTATTACACCATGACTTAATGTAGCCATTTCATTTTTCAATATGCTGTAATAATAGTATTTGTATTTACATATTATAATGATTCTTTTCTTGAATTAAAAAACACCAACATATCTATCTATACATTAGAGTTCACTTAATTCATATATATTTATTGGTCTAAAATATTAGGAACTATTTTTAAATTTTCCTTTAAAGAATTCCCTGAAGCAAGACAAAAAAGGCCTAGGATGTTCTGCCAAAAGAGCTATAGAAGGATCTGTACACATTGATGATTTTGATTTGCTCCTAAGCAAATTAAATGAAAGTCATCAAAATAGTTCAAATGCATCAACATCGAAATCAATGAGCCTTACTGAGAAATCAAAGAGTACCTCATGCAGACTTCATTATGCAAAGTTTGTGAAAGGCAAGGATGTTTCCCGATACAGTTCTAATGAATTAGCTTGTATTTTTTCCAAGTCTACGAATCCAGCTCCAATGAAAGAGGTAATGATAAATTTTCTTTAATATAATATGGTTACTGATTTTCACTCATAAATTATTAGTCATCCTGGGTTCTTGAATGTCTACGGCAAACAACATCAGTATGCTCAGCAAAAATAGCATGAAAACCTGGAAAACAACTCTCGTAGCAGGAAAAACCACGCTAGGTCAAGTGAACATAAGAAGAGGCAAACAGTCTCTTTCAAGGAGACTGTCTGCTTGAATCAATCATCTACTCTTCATGGATGGATGGTTTAAAGCTAATACGGAAAGAACGCTAAAAATTGACTCATTAATCCAAACGGTTAGAAGGTTCAGTGAAGATATCAAGATGTAGTTCAAAATCGATAAATGTGCTGTCTTTGAAATGAAAGCAAAAATCTCGAGAAAGGTGATTGACCTATCGAAAAGCGTAACTGATCAATGAATACTCAACCTACTTTAGCGTCGGGAAAATTCCCCGTCTGATTAACCAACTGAACCGAGAGATTTCTTTGCTTATTTTCAATCATTTTTATTTCAAACTATTTTCTATTTAGGAGGTAACCATACAATCCGAATCGATCCCAGATTTTGGTGTAAATACGACAAGAAGCACTCTCAGCATGAATGATTATTTCAAAATGAAGATGAAAACTAAATTAGGAGACTCTTGTGAAAATAATAAAAGTTTACCTGAAGAAATTGTAGCTGACATCGATAGCTCACAAAGTCAAGATGTTCTTGATAAAAAATCTAAAAAAGACAAACATCCAGGTGGTCTTTATTCCTCTATTCAGTTTGTGTATGAACAGAGTTCTAATGAAATTACAGAGTTAGTTGATAGAAGTTCAGAGTTTTCTTATAAGAAAGAAAGGCATTTTAACTCTTCAACAGCTAATATCGAGTCCACTAATCCGAATTCCACGAAATCTGTGGATGATAAACCTCTAAATATTCACTCTGAAATATTTACTAAAAGAGCAAAGAAAAAGTCCAAAAAAGCAAGAGATTCTAATTTCAATGAAATTCTTGTTGAACGTGTAGATCATGTTGAAGATAAGCAGAATTTGATTGATGCATCTGCGGTTGAAATTCTTGATAAGCTTACTGTTCCAAATTCTAATTTGGTAATTGGCTCTAAAAGAGAGAAAAAGAAGACCAAAAAACGGCATCTTTCTTCTACCTTAGAGACGGATGTTGTCTGTTCCAAATATGAACAAGAAGAGTTAAATGATGAGAAACATGATAACAAGAAAAAAAAGAAAAAGCGATCAAAATTAAACCCAACGATAGAAGTTGAGACAGACAATTTAGAGACTCGAGATCTGTCAATATCGATTAATTCGACTAATTCCAAATCTAAGCCGAGCCAAGCAGAAATAACTGTATTTAGTCCAACTATTAATGACAATATCACTTTAACTAAGGATTTGAAGAACAGTGACTCATTTCAATCATCAGAATGTGTTAATCAACTTAAGACACCCATTACACAAATAAAAGAAGTTGGATTGAATGTTTCAGACAACATGTATGGTAAGTCATTTTATTAGATTGTCATTAAGAATATCACTTTAATTTTGTAGTGATTATGAATTGTAATATCAAAATCTATGGGAATTATTAAATGGTCTGGGGAAAACACAAATCAATCCATCTACAGAATAGCCGTTTGAATCAGAAAGCATTCCAATACATTATGTTTCTTAACTGAATTCTTTAACAATCGATGATTAATATTTAAATAAAAGAAGTTTTCTTAATGCGAAATTATAATTTAATTATAATTTCGCATTAAGAAATTACGAATGCTCAATTATGTTCTTCGAATGTTGCAATTGTAATTTGTGATTTAAGAAATCTTGCTTATATTGATTCTGTCTTTCCATAAAGAAATTTAAATTTGAATGATTTCAATAATTAGCTTTCCATATAGATTTTCAAGGTTACTTTAACTATGTATCAAACTAAGCACGATAGCCTTCGTAAATAATATGTTCGTCTGAATCAAATTTTCTCTAACTGATCTTTTAAGTCTGTAAAATTGTTTGTTCCTGATATATACTTTTCCAAATAAATATTATCTTATACTGCAAATTTTAGATGAAAGAAAACAGACACATGGTGTTGATAGCTTCCCATCAAGTAATTATTTCTGCATTGAAGGATATTCTTATTATTAATTATTTAAATTGTCATTCTTTTATTTAGTATTGTTTTGTAGATATGTATGTATTATAAATTATATTACACAGACTATTACGAAATGTTTTATAACATTGTGTGTATTCTAATGGCATAATTATTGTGATAACATAAAATTTATACCTAAATTATCGACTTATAAGTGTTGCAAGATTATTAAACCAAAAGGCCTTAAGATTGAAGCATAGCAGTTTAGTCTTACTAGATTTAAGATTTTAAATTCAATACGAAGGTGGAGATCTTTGTTTCAACGGACTGTATATCCAATGCATCTCTACGTTAAAAATGATTGTAATGTTTGTCATATTCAAACTTATGACCAATTCATAAATTAAAGAACGACACATTCGTACGTACAAATTGTAACTTTTGTATGCTTAATATTTTAATTATTCCTACAAATTGCACAGTTTTGAAATATAAATTTGGAGGAATTATGAGTATTCAAAATCCATAATTGAAGCAAATTTACATTATAAATTCAATTAATGTCTGTTTTGATTTTAATTTCGTGCTTACGACTGAGTCGTTCTTTAATTTATGAATTGGCCCATGTTTACTTATAATTTAATCTTAGATTATACTTTAAATACTCTAATATACTCTAAGAATTTAATGAAGTAAAAGCATTTTCTAATCAATGTGTTTAAGTAATTTAAATTAAAGTAATTGTTTATCACTAAAATTAAACATCTTTCGTTTAACACTGAGGTCAGTTAAATTTTTTTTTAAATAGATTGAAGTATTAAGTATTTTTGAAATCATATGTATGCATGTACAAAAAGATTGTATTTTTTAAATAAGTAGAACGTTTAGTCAATAATAGTAATATACAAATACAAACTCCTTCAACCTATGTTTTATAAAAAATGTATCCTACTATTTGAAATTATGCAAGGACAGTTGTTAATTTTTGGTTTAAGGTTCAATATACTTCTCAACCAAATAATAATTAAAGATTGCACAAATAGTCATTTTTATTTACAGTGTATTTGCCATAAAAGCTGATGTATAACTAATAATAATAGATAATCATGGTGAAAAGACAATCCTTATTTAATATATTTCATTAAGATTCAGTATAATGATTATTACAGTAGATTTTTCATATAATGACACTCTTTTCATTTCCTCCCCAAGAATCCTGTTTTATATATAAAAAAATTTGCACTTAACGACACTTTTATGGCTTTTATAAGCTCCCAATTTATAATTTTATTTGGATATAATGACAGGGTAATATTTCTTAAACATTGCATCATTTCCATTTAACTACTAGGCATATTCAGTTAGGAGATTAGTTGAATGTTGTGTACACAAATCAGACCTATTATAATGTGCTTGTCTTGTAAGAGTGAGCAAGGAGAGAGGTATCATTATCATAGTGTTGATAAAAGGATTACATATGATGCAATCATTCACAGTGAAATTGTTACAGTATAAAACAAATCTGTGCCTTAGTATAAATAAGCCCTAAAACATTAAATAACAAAAATTTTGCATATAACTGCATGTTTTCACTTGTGGTGTGTTTATATCCAAAGTCTACACTGCAAATAAAAATGACTATTTAACAAGACAATTTCATCATAAATCGTCTCTGTGGTACAACCTAATATCTAGCCGACTAGATAACACTATTATTTGTTCATAACTTGTTGCTAATATCTAGCCGGCTAGATAATTTATAAAATTGCAGCATATCTAGCCAAATTGAAAACTAGCCTGCTAGATATTCATATAAATCATAGCTTGTCTCTGTGGGGTACCACTATATATAGTCATTTTTTTTTATAGTCGTACCTAATAATGTTTTTAAAAGTTTCAATAGGATAAATCTTACACTTGATCTATATCTTGTTATTTAATTAGACAATTAATTTCTATTTGAGATATAAAACTTAAAGGTATTATGTATAGATATGCATTGCATAATAGTTAAATTAATTGATGGTCTATAATAATTCTATTAATCTTTTCTTTTATGTTTTACAGCCTTAATTATTTTATGGCATAACAAAATGAAGACATTTGACAAGACTTATTTTTATGATCATCCTTGGTCAACTGTGGCTAATTTCTTTTGGAAAAGATATCCATCCCCTTATTCGTAAGCTATTAACATTCATTTGTTATAGTATAACAAAATATATGAAAAACAGTAAACTATACAAAGCATATACAATGTGTTCTGAAAACAGAATGCACAATAATCTCAATTAGATTTCAGAAAATCATAGCAATCCACAAATTATATTGCTAAAGATTTAATAAATCTGGATGAATTTTAGTTGGGGACAATTTTTAAAAGACATAGATTTTAAGGTATCAAACTGTAGTACTTCTCCTTTGATTCTCTAAAATCTATGGCTAAACCTGGCTAAAATTCTATAGCTATAGAATTTTTAGATTTCCATGATTTTCTAAAATCCAATTAATATTATCTGAATTACTTAAGGAAAGATATAGTTTAAATGTATTGTATAATTTAATTGAGATAATTGTGCTGTGCTTGAAAATATGTAAATTAATTTGTTTTATAATGTAGAAAGCATGTTATATCGGAAGATATACTGGAACGAAAAATATTGAAAGATGGTCGCCTCTATTCTAAACGCCTTCTGCAAAAAGTAATGACTACAAAAATCCCCATGTTTATTCAGCGCCATATTGGTGCTCTTAAAAGAGAACACATTTTAGAAGAATCAATTGTCGATCCACACTCTCAACATATTGAAACAATTACTTGGAATATTGGCTCTCTATCAAAATATATGGTTTGTAGTATATTGATTATTGAAATACTATTTTAACATATAGGCTACTTTGAGATTTAATCTAAGAATTGGATTTTCTATTCAAGGTACTCTTTGAACAATGTACATTCACTCCAGATCGCTCCATATTGCCTACTTCTTCAGGATCGGAAAAATCTTCTATCCAATTGAGAACTGAAGTTGTCAAACAAGCGTGGACAACAACAAATTGGCAGTCAAGATGGACTTCCATATTGAACCGTTATCTGATATACAATTATAAATCCAAAGCTGACGCGGCTAATAAAGGATTGTTGTATGTCATCGACAAAGGCCTCAGTCCTAAATCTAAAACGAAAAATAACATTTCGACGAAACTTTTAAAGTCCGCGTCTGAAGTCCGCGAGACTGCCACTGACAAAGTTTCCACGCGTTTGGAGATTTAGTTTTGGAATGTCATTTTTCATTCCATTAAAATTTTACACTTCGGAGATGCACAGTTGTAAATGTTTAGATCTCCTTTATATTTTTTAGAATTTTATATTCACGTAATTTGCTTTCTGTATTAAACTTAACATTGTTTTAAATTCAAGATGTAGTTTTTATTTATACTTATCGTGAAAGTCTCCTATTGTATGCATAATAAACATTATAGTCGTGTGCCCCATATACTAATTATATTACCAGCAGAATTATAGGCTATAATACCTAGCCGTTAAGATAATTACCATTATCACATAGACATCGTATGAACAGGAAGAAGAACATTTGAGTACCAATAAAGTATGATAAATACCTCCAGTTTTTGTTTAACTATGCATGAAATAGTACTTGTTGATTTTTGAAATTAGTTCTTTATACTGTATAGATAAATAATATAGATGCTCATCTGTTTTTGTCACAACTCAGCCTTTATCTAAACCATTTTTGAGTAAATTCTTTCTTCGTTATTTTTCAAATACACAGTACACATAAACATTACAGTATATGAACACGATATTGTCATGAAGTTTCCTTTATTTACAATGTTTGATGACATTTACAAAGTTAATAAAAAAAAATGAATTGGCTGACATTTTGTATAATATGTAGCTTGATGTCGTCGTTGTTGTTGTAATTCATTGCTGCAACTTTCTGCGAAACCATCTCCAGTACGACAGGCCCTCGAAAGGCTTACGGTATAGGTCTTGTAGCCCCTCGATTCCCATCCGGTTCTTCTTCATGTACCTATCCTGCAGGACATTCCATGACATGTTCTAGGTTTTCTTCTTCCTCTTTTCTCCCCTCTCCAATTCACTACACTTAAGATGACAGCTCTTTTTGCACTTCGGGCCTCTCCCACTACACTTTTTCCACCACTCTTCCATTTCTGGTCCTGCGGGTTCATTTCCACGTCGCCGGCTCTCAGGATATAGTAGTAATCAGTATATAGTAACCCGTCTCCTTGCTGTTGTTGACCAATAGCGTCTCCTTTCGCACCCCTTGCGAGGGTCGCTCGCACCACACCGAGTAGGTATGAGACAGTAGGGTAGTGATGTCGTTGCACATAATATATACTGCCATGAAATAGCTTCGAAAATAAATTTAGTCTAAGGCCGTAACGGATTCGAAATTAACGTTATTAATCAGGTTCGACAGTCGATTTGATTTACAGCAATGGTAGTATAAATATCGTTATGATAATAGTAATAAAAAAATGTTTATTTAAAATCACTGAGAAAATAGTAGTACTAAAAGATAAAATAAGAGCTGTAGAGAGAAAGTTATTTAACGACTGTTGTGTTTTATACTGTTATTGATAATAAAACTGTTTAAGAAAGTGTTTGATTTAATGTGTGGCAGTAGAATGCGTCCTGAAACTGAAATATGAGGTACAGCAAAATTGAAAAGGGTGGTCTTGGTTAGTAATCATTCTTTTAAAAAGATCACATGAGGAAGTCACACGTCTCTCCGCTAAATCAGGCAGGCACTTATGGAATATTACAGATAATTTTGTGTGCACGATTCTGAATTCTTTCTAGCTTCTTTTGTAGGGAGTTAGGGAGGACTGTAAAAACTGGATAAGAGTATATATCTTGTCTCATTTAAAATTAACATGCATAAAAACTGATTATTTTGGATTGTTTGGTAAAAAATTTCATAAAATTGCTGTCAAAGCATGATAGAAATCCATTTCTGAATTTCCAGTCACTGAAGAAGTAGGTATATTACATGCCGCATCAATTTGTCTAGTCCATTTCGACTAACTGTTGTGAAGTTAAAGATACTTATCATATAATCAACCTTACAAATCTGGCGCAATAAAAAAAATACCGAGAAACATGCGGACAGTGATTCAAGAGTGAGTTTTCTGTGTTCACATAGTAAACCGATTCGTGGTTTTACCATTCCGATAAGTACCTATATACCTACAACAAATATTCTACGAGCCGCATTCAGCAATATGGAATGTAAAACCTCGAGAATGCGAGGCTACAAAATGGTGTTCTCCCATGTTATTAAAAACGTGCAATTGGGACACTGTCCATTGCTGAAAAGTATAGGGACTTAACAAAGAGTTACCGTACCAATCGATCTGAGTCTGGACTTACATTTTGTCTAAACTCATTGAGCGTCTTACGTTGCCTATCGCACTATGAATTTCATTCAATCAAACTCTCTGTTAGGGTAGGTCATCTAAAATCAATCAGCTTTACAAACCTCATTATTCCTCTGAGACGGCATTAACATTAGCTTCATAATTATCTTGCATCTACCATGATCAATGGTTTTGCCTCTTGTTTAGGGTTACTTGATCTTAGTGCCGCGTTCGACTCAGTTGAACACACTGTGGTTGTGACTTACATCATGCCTCAGATCGTATACTGTGTTAGTTGATATCAGTTTGTGTTACTCAACAGCTGTCGGACTAAGTCAGGCTTAATTGCGGAGTTCCACAAGGGTCTGTACTTGGCCCAGAATTCATGTACTCTTGGTATATACTGCCCCTCTATCGCATTTCGGTACCATAGAAATAAACTGTTTTGTTTTCCGATGAATGTTAGACGATTTCTATATGCGGTTTATACACAGTACATAAAATTAAAATCAATGGGCGTTAAACTGACAATTCAAGCCGCATGTTTTTAACACGTTTATGAAAATTGTAATATTATTTTTAACTTATGACGTCTTTCAGATTCCTCTTTTCTTAGACGTTGAGAAAGTAGCACTTTTTCATCAGTCAATCAATATTAATAATCAATATATTTAATTCAACACAATTATTAGTAGATATAATTATACTTTTAATGACTACCAACCTAAACGTTTTCGATTTATCGTTATTCGAAATTTGAAACTTGTAATTGAAATTCCTTAATTACAAGGCTTCTCCTGAAATTTTGAGTGTTCAACAAACACACTGCTTCAAATAACAATCGTACTTTTACATATTGGTTTTCTGCGTTTCTTCTATATTGCAAAATGGCGCTTGAAATCTAAATATATTTAGCATAGGCCACAATGACGTAGTTGAGATTTCAAAGATAAAGTTTCTTTATTGGAAAAGAGCTACTTATTCAATATGAGGAAAATATCATATAAACAATGTAGTTTATCCTGTATTTCTCATCTGTTGTTTATAATTTGATCTGTATAATGAATGAATGCTAAAAATTATATTGCACAATATTGTATTATTGGTAGTCTTATTGATTTGTTGGAAAGGCGTGTATAATATCATTATATAGCACAACACTTTTTCAATCCATGTAGGGCTAATTAGGTGAACAAATTTGCTGATAGGAAGTTGC
>JAYMFX010221591.1:0-10676 GCA_036784945.1 Monocelis spectator | reverse complement strand
ATCCTTTTAACTTGATTGTACTAATCATCTGATTTTTATCAAGTCAAATATACCTTATTATTATTATTATTATTATTCGTCTAATGACGTGTTTCTACAGGCTAGATATGTTAGCTACTTGATTTCTGTCAAAAAGACATCGACTGATTCTCCGGGAACTAGTTTTCTATCCTTTAACCGTCCAAATGCAGTGAACTGATGAACTGAGAATGCCTGCACTAATAACTTTTTGACGCGACCATAATCTTGCTTGTCTCCCTCAGTAAATCCTTGATAGACACACTAAAAGCTCCTCCAGTAAAACAACAACGGCACAAACGTAGCAAGATTTTCGATTTTCTGTATTTTCGCGGCCATTTCCAATTTTTGAATCCACTCCAAAATATTTTCTTCACCCGAAAATTGTCTTATCATGTCACAAAGTTTGACCTAGACTGATGCTATCATGAAGAAAATAGAATAGTAAGTAATATGCCGAAATAGCTTGTAAAAGAAATTATCCTGTGAATAACAATTAACCTTTATTAAACGCACTTTTATCACCTTTCCCAAATACGACTCACGCCTGACACACAAAATCAAACTCTGCATAGTTACATAACATGCCACAAAGTTTGACCGAGACTGATGCCATGATGAAGAAAATAGAGTAGTAATATGCCGAAATAGCTTGTAAAAGAAATTATCCTGTGAATAACAATTAACATTTATTAAACGCACTTTTATCACCTTTCCCAAATACGACTCACGCCTGACCATAGAAATCAACTAATATTCTGGCTTCCTCGTCTAGAACGAACATGCCCTATCCAGACTTAATAAATAAATGTGCATCATCTGTAATTCTTAAAAAACCCAGAGAAATAGCGTACAGTTTTTCCCCCATCTGTGATTGGTCAGTGACTAAAATTCGTAAAACACACATTACTAATAAAAAAGGCAGTAGTATAAAAATAATGTTTATTTATTAATTAATAAGGCAAATTTTAAAAAGTTCAGTTGTATAAAAAAGTGCATTTCGAAGCTTCTTTTTCAAAAAACATTCTTTGTCAAGAAGGACTGTATCTGCATTGAATGGGGTCTTCTGTATAGTTGCTGTTAAAGTTAAATAACAAGATTTATACCGTTGAGATTTTGATGATGTTGATTGTACAATAAACTAAATCGAGAAGGCACTGAACTAGAATGAAGACATTTTTGGTGGGATGTTGGACAAAATCAGTATCAACAAAATGTTCAGAACAGAAGTAAATGTATTCACCAGGTGACCAAATATTTAGTGGATTTTCAGGGTCAACCCTTCTTGTAGCTTTTATCCATTTGCTCCTCATAACAGGATCTTTTGGAATTCTAAAACATAATGAATCAATTAAAAAGAATAAATACCATGAATTTATTAATTTAAAATTATATTTTTATCATTAATTCATTGTAATACTAAAAAACTAAAATGAATGTTTGCATGTCAGATATTTTTTACTAGATTTGTTATTTATATTTATATGACATTTTTAATGTTTATGCAGATAATATAAATTCAAATCTCAGAGAAGTGAGAATATAAAAGCAAACCAACTAGTTAAATATGTATATGTATACAAAGAACCATTATATTAAATTTTTAAATCTAAAATATAGCAATTAAATTTAATTCTTTAAAGAAACTACAAAACGACACGGAAAAACACAATAGTTTATTTCTATGGTCCGTATATATATAATTATGAATGTCTATAGAAGAGACTTAAACTCCATAGAGTTATAGGGTTGAATTCCAGAGATTTTTAAAAATTATGCCATGGATAATTTGAGGATTTATCTACGTAGGACAATTCAAATAATGTCACGGATACACACCGCAAACAAATTTCAAAATATCTTCACCAATTTCTCTTAACAAAAAGGGTGGGAAATTTTGTAATATTTTGTAAAAGCCAATTGTTTTAACCAATGAGGCTCAACATAATTCTGAGTAAACTATAATATAGTTAGATTTATTCTGAAGTGTTTTATTATCTTTAAAGTTAAAATGTTACATTTACCATTTAGATGCATATGGCTGCTCATACTATCGCAAATCATTCGAGGTAAACTGTTAATGACAATTTATTTGATTAATAAATGAAATTATCATGTATAAATAGTGTATCACAAGGGTTTCTATTATTATTAGGTGGTAAATCATTAAACTGTTAAAAAGCTAATAGGCTGATTTTGGCGGATGCAGATTTATATAAAACTGGTCGAATCAGAATCTTCTGATATCATAACTCAGAAGTCATACTGGTGTGAGAAAGAATTCAACAAAAGAGAACTGTTAGCGCTTGATGCTGATTGTGTAAGTGAAGTCACATTGTATTCAAAGATCTTTCAACAGTACAAGATCTTCACACAGCCACGACAGACTTAGTCAGTCGTGGATGTCTCTTGCATCCTCTCGAGTGGTTACTCATGTTTGGTGAGGCTGACGAATTGGCCTTGATGCAATTCTCCATCGACGATCATCTACGACATCAGGAACAACTGCAAGTTAAGAAATGTCATCAATAGTGAGGAGGCGTTAAATAAAATTTAGTTATTAAAACAATATATTTCACCGGGTTTTTATTCAAGTTTGCCAGCTAATGCTATCCACATTAAATCTCAAAATTTGAGCAAAATTGATAAAATTTAATATTTTCATTAAATTTGTCTCATTAAATCAATAAATGTCTCGAGAAATATCTTTACTTACTAAGTTTTTCCTTTTGTAGGAGAAATGTGTTATAAGTACTCTGGAAAGAGCTTTTATTTTACAAATATCCGAACATCCTATTCTCAAGCCATAGATATCTGTGAAGCAAAGGGAATGCAATTGATCCGTATTCTTCATAGTCTACAAGTTGTGAGTACATTAATATAATTTATAGTATTTTATAGACTTAAAAGAACTAGATGATAGAATTAAACTAAAATGGAAAACAGATCTGAAATACAATTTGTTACATTAAATAAAGAGAATCAGAAATACGTACAGATATAATAATCAGAAAGAAAACTTTAATTTATACAGTGGTGAAATCAATGTTTGGGAAGTGAATATAACAAATTGTTTAAAAGTAATTCTGGCTGTATAGTTCGGTTTTAATAGGACTGTTAAGTGACCCTCCAATTCTATGCAAAATTAGACTTCCCTTGGATACTACATAATCTCTGTATACTCTTCGTATTTAAGGGAAGTCATTTTATATAGAATTAGAGAGTCACTTAACAGTCCTATTGTTAGACTATACCTACTAAATTAATTAATAAAAATACGACGTATTAATGAATGTTTAATTTATTGTTATGTAAAATAAAATAAGATAAAGTAATATAAACTTTATTTTAGAATTGACAGACACAGTAGATACAGTATGGTAATACTGTATGATTAGAGAAACAGGAATAAATCATAAGCTTCATACTTTTGTTAAAATGTCAAAAATGTCAAAAGTGTGTTAGCTTAAACCTTGAATGAAATAAAAGTGGTTAGCTGGTTTAAAATTTTCAATGAATTATCATAAATTTATAACAGCTAGCTAACTTTGTTTCTAATTATACAGAAATGTTTAATACACGTTATAATCTAAATCCAGTTATTTAAATATAATAGTATAATAATTCATTTAAAATTTGAATTTAGCTAACCACTTTCATTTCATTTATTTTAAGGTTTAAGCTAACACACATTTTGCCATTTTTGGCTATAAAAATATTTCAAATTATTTTTCCTTCAATGTTTATGATGAAAGCATATTTTGTATTGTAAGCATATATTTCACAATTTATACAATTATTGAATGGGGAAATAAATGAATTTATTTAGGGCCCCATGGTTTTAAATAATACAAATAAATTATTTATTGTAAATCGTAAAATAAAACAATACTAATGTAAATGTATGAAATCCAAAATTTTGTGATTATTTTGAACTAGGTAATAATTTTAAGAAATTATTACGCCATATATATAATGTATAAAAGCTAATCCTGGCTAAAGCAAACATAAGAATAATAAATACTATGATGTATTTCATTGTTTATAGAACACTTTTTATCACATTGTAATATAGTTTACCTCATGCATGGATTACTCTATGTCCAAAATATTGTTCACTATGCAGGTTCACTAATTATTAAGACAGACATAAACTATGTCATTTTTGTAGGGGATACACACAAGCAGCTAGGAACTTAAGCAAAAAAAAGACTTTAAATATTTTCCTATTTAACTCATTAACGATAATCATTAGGCCTACAATTTGTTATGAAATACTGATCTGTGGTTGACTCAACACATCAGGTGAGAGAATGAGAGAGAAACTGATTGCATTACATATCTGCACATAGAACTTTGTCAAGATTTACTATATAGTAGTGAATTCCCGAAGTGAAGGCATTAGGAACATCGATAAAACTGATCTATGATTTGGCTAATATTTCACATGAAAAATGTAGTTTTTATATGATTTCTTACCTCCTTGACATTTTTTCATAATTTTTCGACCGAATTTCCCGTATCAATACACAAAGACATAAATATGCCAAATTTTATTAAAGTTGGTTGATCCTAAATTGTACTTATTAGTGCTGAGGAAAGAAGAAAGAAAGAAAGAATTGTTCCAAAACTGGTTTCTTTGAGAGGCTGTAACTTTTGAATTACTTGACCAATCAACATGACAATTTCACACAATATAGATGTATGAGGGGGATTGCTAAATCGAATAGTTCGTGTTTACAATTTTATTTTATAACGTATGGAAAAACACTTGTGACATGCCATAGGTCTAGATAAAGAAAATTGAAACTTAGTTAAAATTATTTATAAATCCAGCCACCATTATATCATACTTTGAAATTAAAATAAGTAAAATTGGATATAAACTTTCATGAAAAATTTCAGTTGTCTTATTTCTCATTGTGTGTTTATTATTGCTGTGACTGTATAGTAGTAATCCAGAAACATAGGTATTCTATATATTTCTTCAATTCAGCTTTATCTTTCACAACCAGGTATGACAAAACTTCTAAAATGTTTTGTATTCACTATATCTTCATAAAACAGTTTGTATTATTCTGTTAAACTAAAAGAAATTATAGCTTAAAGCTGCGTTTCCTTTCAAATAACGAAATTTTTATATGTAAAATTAATACTTTCCTTAAGAATTCTAATTAAGGAAAAAATAAATGAAATCTTTTGCGTTATATTTCAATATGCACAGTATATAGCTAAAGCATCGAGTATTGTAATGATTGTCATCTTGGGCGTTATCATTCAATATATAGTCATGTAAAACTCCATTTATTTATGCATAAGGTATATCTGGCATATATATCAAGCATCATGTATATATAGTTAAAGCATCGAGTATTGTAATGATTGTCATCTTGGGCGTTATCATTCAATATATACAGTCGTGTAAAACTCCATTTATTTATGCATAAGGTATATCTGGCATATATATCAAGTATCATGTATATAGCTAAAGCATTGTACATCAGTTGGTTGTCATAGATACCTAAAGCTGATATACAACCATTTATTGCTGAATAAAAAAGATTATTTTTGAAAAACGAAAATTTCCAAGCAGTTCAATAATTTAACACGTCATAATATTACTTAATTAATCAAATAAGGCTTCTTTCTTATTCATTATATGTGTTTAGGAGTCTCAATCAGTTTTCACACTGAATGGTATGATAAAACTCACATTTTAGTATTTTAACAGTTTTCAAAACTTGATTATAAAAATCAGCATCATCAGAAAACACAAGAGAGTCATTAAAAAGTAGATTTGCACTATCAACATTCGAGGAAAAAAAGAAATATAGGTTGCAAGTATGTAATCAATACTATGTAATCAATACATAATATTTTGAATTTCAGGATTTATTGTACAAACATGCTAAGACTCACGGTTTCATGGTTGAGTTTTGGATTGATGCAAGCGATATAAAAAAGGAGGGACGATTTCGGCACATGGATGGGACAAGACTAAATTTTGTGTAATATAAAGACTAATTATCTCAATAATCTAACATATTGCTTGTCATTCACCAAAGATGCATTGGTAAATTAGGAACATGTACACTGGATATCAGTTTAAATATCACATATTGGATGTTATATTCAAATGAAAAAATCGAGCAACATGAACTTCTCTTTGCGTGAATTTTACTCAAATAAGGTTCTACATGCTTCACCGCTAAATTTATCATTTTAAACCCGATTTTTTATAGTCAGAATGTGTGGGTATCAAAAATCACACTTTAAAATTGATGAAATTAATTTACTCACGGATAATAATTAACATACCAAACAATGCTACACAACATTCTGGATTACCCATATACAAAGTAATCAGCCCCCCCCCTCCCCCACCCTGCAGTGATAATAGGATTAACAAAAAAATATTTAATGTGGTGTATTGTGCATAGAAATAACGTAAAATAATGAATAGAGCTTTTTTGTATGATATATGCGCAGTAAGTGAAAATAAGTTAATATTTATGGAACTTATGAAGGTACATTTTTTCTTGTACATATACTCCTTTAATTTTGTGCAATAGGACTGTTAAGTGACCCTCTAATTCTATGGAAAATGACTTCCCTTAGATACAAAGAGCATACAGAGATTATGTAGTATCCTAGGGAAGTCAAAATTTCCATAGAATTGGAGGGTCACTTAACAGTTCTATAGGTATTTTGTTGTGGATTATTAGACCATGATAATCCATTGATATGTGATACAGAGGCTATTTGATTTGATATGTTTTTAGCAAATGGAATCATGGCAGTCCCAGTAGAAACAATCGACAGAAAAATTGTGTTTTTATAAATGTCTATGAGTTTGGCTTAATGACTAACGTTAACTGTGAATCTAAATTTTCTGTTGTGTGTTCAGCAGATACAAACGACTGCAATACAAGAGCAAACGGTAAAAGTTTACCATTTTATGAAGTAAATGATTATCAGTATTAAATTTCTCTTTAGATTCAGTTATAATAGTTTTACAAGTTTACAAGTTTTACACATACGTCTTAAACATTTTTAAACTGAGTATTGATTATTAAAACGAATAAGTTTAAGTAAATTAGGAGGTTGCGTTTGGCATTTGATATAATAATCGTTGATAAAAACTTGAGATGTTAATATACAGTAATTTAATAGACTAAAGGTGGATTATAGAATTATAATCCACCGAATGTCTATTAAATTACGAAATAATTTAATGATGAGCTCTTATACATAGAATTGCCATAGAATTGAAGGGTCATTTTAAGAAATTCTTCGCTCAATATCGATGGAACTATAATTCACCTGCCAGCCGGTCAATCATAGAAATAATTAACTTGAAGTTAACATGAAGACAAAAGAGCTCATCATTAAATTATGTTTTTAAATATGGGTTTTTTAAACGTTTAGTCGACAATCTTATTAGCTATAGAATTAGATTGAATTACAAAAGGTAAAATGAATAATGGAATTTTTACTATGCGGAGTACTGAAATTATAGCTCATTTAATCAAAATTAATCGACGCATTCATATAATCGAATTAATATGTCATGTAATTCTGAAAATGTTTATCTATATTATTTTTTGTGATGGCTGCAATAAATATTCAATATATGTTATGTTCTTGAATGATATAAAACTTCAATATATCCCAATTATTATGACTTTTTTTTCATGAACTATTTTGATATATCTGTATCTACTATTTAGCTGTTTGCGATAAAAATACGTGTTCGAGTAGGGGACAGTGTATTAACACTCCAAACAATGGATCAATTTGCAAGTAAAAATGTCTACATTAACAGCACACAACACGCGACTCTATCATCACATCCAAAATAAAACTTTCTAAGTTAAAATATAACACTTTAAAAATCAACTATTCACAATAAGGTTTGTTATCTATATAAAACTTTTGTTTAACTTTTTTATCCGTTTCTTTTAAAGGTGTGAAAATTCTTTTACTGGCTATTATTGTGAATATGGTAAAAAAAAATTTATTTATTCTATATAATGTATAAATCATTAAATCCTTAGATAAGTAGGAATATCAAAGTGAAAATATAAGAGTAAATCAACTTACGATTGTACACACTATTGAAAAAGTGTGTGCATAATGTATTATATATGTCTAGGCTTTTATTATTATTGTATATTCTTGTACACCATGTGCTCTCCTGAGTATAAGTTTAATAGATTAATACAAGCTATTCATGAAAGTGTAAGAAAATGACAATTATCATGAAAGTTGATTTAATCTTTACAGTATTTTTGTAGGTAGTACTCTCATCTAATTTCAATGACTTATTTTTAGTTGAAAAATGTCATTCCTACAAAACAAAGGGATATCTGTTTATTACAAAACTCTTGACTTTTGACAATGCCATTCAGTATTGTAAAGACAAAGGAATGCATTTGGCTAGAGTATATGATGATGATCATTTTGTGAGTTGAATTACATAATGGGTTAATCTATATCTGCTGTATAATATAATCTGTATAATACTTATGTATGTTACATATTATATGAACTTGATTGTTCTTTAAATTAAGGACAATTTAACAAAGGGAAACAAAGATAGTTTGAGTATACCTAGAAAAGCATACCTGAGAGGTTATTTGTCAATTGGTAAGATTAATACATATCTAAGCCTATAGCAATAGGCTAGTTAGCTCATAACGGCCTACAGCCATGCTATATATAGGTTGGTTGAAAATGAGTGAAATTTCGAATCTCTCTAGAGAGACCCTCTCTAAACCAAGTCATGTCTGATACTAAGACATGGAAAAAGTTTCATCAAGATCGATACACTACTTCAAGAAATATGGCTGGGCAAAAATCGCATTTTTCGTCATTCTTCTTCTTCTTCTTTTTCTTCTTCTTCAGACATTTTCAAGCATCGACAACTTCAGACTTTCAAAGCCCTTAACCTTAACTGATTTTAATGAAATTTTGTACCAAGAGGTAACTCGCGACGGGAATTCAAAATCCATTGTTTATTTTAGTGTCCGGTTGCTAGGGAAGTCGCTATTGCCTAGCAACGCGTTTTTTTGCCTTTTAAGTTTGTTCTGCACCGATAATGCCCTTTAACTTCGATTTTGATGAAATCTTTACACAAGGGGTAGTTGTATGTGGGAAGTAAAAATCTGTCAACCATTTTAGTGTCCGATTGCTATGGGGATCAATATTGCCTAGTAAACGGCCACAATTTCCCTATTTTTCTAATATTTAACATTAAACATTTTTTATTGGCATTAAAATAGGTTTCCTTGTGTAATCAATCTCGTTAGTTGTATAATCTGTATATTTGTTCAGTGTCCGGTTACCACATACTTCTAAATTGGATAGCAACCGGCCAAACTCCCAAAAATTAAAAAAATTAAATGTTATCCAATTTTGACAAAAGTAGGTAAGTTTATACGACGATTTCAAATATCGTGTTCATTCGGATGTCTGGTTGCTATGTAGCTCATTATAGCATAGCAACGGCCAGATTAACTAGTAATATTACATCTAAAAATTACTAGTCTTTCATTGATATGAGGATTTCATATATCTTATTGATATGGATGTTCGGTTGCTCTCTATGACATAGCAACGGCCTGTTAGTTATTCATTTAAATTTTTTTATTAATTAACTTCCTAGTTGGAATGTTTATACGAGGATTTCAAATATTTATTTGGCTGTACGGTTGCTATTGGGATCTCTATATAGCATCTCTCATTACATTTTCTAAATATTTTAGTTGGTTTTCATTTAAGATTTTCATTTAAGTAGGTAATTAAGTTAATTTTAATTTTATCTTAAGATATATTTTAAGAGTGTAACACAACGTTTATTTAAGTAAAAATTAAAAATATCTTAAATGAGCACTTAAGATAAAATATAATATTAATTAACTGATCTAATAAAAGTTCTAAAATGATGATTCTCTCCCATAAACCAGTATTAGTGTACAAATTAGTGAATTTAATAGCACTTAAATATGTTGACATGAAACTGGCTAACATCTAGCATTTTTTTAAAAGTTTCTTGATTAAACTGCCTTTATGATAAGAAAACAAAATTGATTCAATTGGGACCTTTATTAAATTAATAATTTAGTTGAGTATTTGTGCTGTCATCTAAAAATATTAATTATACAAATTCATTTTGAAAAATATCTATAGGTACCAATTGATAGGTAACAACATATTTATCTTTATGCAATTCAAGGATTTTGTCTTCAATGAAGCTTAATCCTTAAATTACAAAGTAAATAGAGCTGGGTACCTACTTATAGATATTTTACAAAATAAATTGCTATAATTAATATTTTTTAATGTGATCTCAAACCTATATGTTTGAGATCACAGCACAAATTCAAAGAAGTTTCCAAAGTGTTGACAATATTCTGAATTTTTGCATTTGTGTAACATTTTAAAAGTATAGCTATAACTTTAAAGGTAACCAAAATTAGTTTAACAACAATTTAATATAGCAAAACTATATCTATAGTTAGAAAATTGATGCGGTACAATTTTATTTCTTGTAGTGATACCAGTAGATATTATTGAATAGCATAAGGGACATCAATTTCATTACAAATTTTCTTATCTTTAATAATATTCTGAATGTTAGGAAAGTTCTCTGGTAT
>JAYMFX010221580.1:0-10677 GCA_036784945.1 Monocelis spectator | reverse complement strand
CACTGTACAACCCTGATGAGAAGTGAGCGAAATATATTGGTTCCATGAATAAATGGGTTTTGTTTTTCATTTTCAAACATATTATTATGTCTGTTCACACTTTAGCATTCACTGGTGAATGTCGTAAACAGCTGTCATCTGAAGTGTCATAATTGCTTCTCAGATAGATGTGAGATAGTTCAATTATTTAAATTCTTAAATACTAAATATCATGAATAGCTGAATTCTAATGTATATTTCTTTTGATTTTTAAATTCAATTTTATAAACTATGTTCTGTCATTATAATTAGTACAGTAGACTTTGGATAATGACAGTTTGTCTATAATGATAAACATTTTTCATTTTCAAAACAATCCTATGTTTTACATTAAAAACATCAAATAATGAAAAATTTACATGTAACATGTTTTGTAATTTCCCTTAGGGGGTTGTTATATCCAAAGTCAACTGTAATTGTCAAAGAATTAAATATTCATAAAATAGACTTTTGAATTTATCGAAACAATAGATACTAAAACAACTTCATTAAGTGGATAAACTGACTCTTTGGTGTAATGGATTTTCTAGCATACTAGATCTTTGAAGTCCTAGGAGACCAGTAGCAGTATGAGTATAAAGACTATCAGTAGACATAATCTTTAAGTTAGTTTTATGAACAATTAAAATATTGCCCGAAATATTCCATAGTTACCCAAAAGAGTAGCTTAAAAAAACAAACGTTTTATAAATAAACTAAAAAAGAAAATTTTACATCTTAGAGTTATTATGAGTATGATCTAAGTGGAATAGTAAGTGGCTAGAATTATTTATTTCTATGGAAAATAAACATCTTAACATCAATCAGTCTGTTTTCTAGAACTTTTACTCTTCTACGATAATATTTCCAAATTAAACAATTGCATGAAAAGAGGACATTCTTACCAATAATTTAAAATGGTTTCGATTATTATATAAAGATATCTGCAGTCTCATCAGTGACTTCCCAGCAACGAAGTGTTAAAACCAGGGTACTGAACATACTGAAACTAGCATGGAACGCCCACCAAATAATATTGTACATGTAGTAGCCAATAGAATTCACGCGCTACTGTGTGCAACTATTCGCTCCATTCTGGAATACAGCGGCCCAATCTTTACTGGAATTCTAAGTGAACACGCTCACCCCTTGAATCATATACTTGCTTCCATGAAAAGTAGTATGTATAACACCAGAGATGGCTGGCTCAACATGTACACTAGAACTGAGAAATACAGCCATAGCTTCATCCCTCAAGCCCTGCTCTACATGACTAACAGTGGCCCACCTAATCTTCTGTAAATATTTTATAAATTTTGACTATTCTTTATTCTATGTTGTTCCTATTTAAAAGTACCCCTTTTACTGGAAATAAAGCCAATTTATTATTATGAATGAAGAATATTAAGTTAGATACAATCCAAAAACAGTGCCGTCGTATCATTTGTGAGTCAAATGGAGTGCAGACAATATCCTTATCTTATATAAGCGCATCAGCCCAGGCCACAATTCTGTCATCACTTCATTTCGTCGACTTAAATGATTTATATAATGAACTTATAATGAAAACCTCTGATATTAGAATATGCGCATCTTAATTTTAACAGCACTTATGAATATCACAATTATCTACATAACTCATGAATTGCGATTCCCATTATTTTTATATTTCAAATAAACACTTACTTACTTACATAGCATAGACTAGGAACCCAACAGTCTAGATATATTATCTTGATTAATGTTACTAAGAATTCTTATTAAAAAAACGAACAGAAACCAATAAATAATGTATATTATACATGAAATATGTAGAACTAACAATCAAATCAGAAAAGTACATTTATGATTCCTTTGATAAAATATTGAAATTTTCACACAGATAATTCCAACCAGGACTCGAGTCCCCAACCTCCTTTACAACTACAGAGGAGGCTGAAACAACTTTTCTTGCTTTACCATCACGGTCAATTTTACAAAGCCCAGCTAGTTCTCCAAGACGTTTGTTTTCAGGAAACTATATCAAATTGAGAATACACACAGTGATTGAGATATGAAATGGCAGTAGTGTCATAAAGCCCTCACAATTTAGATATGATTTTGTTTTTTATTGAACCATTTTTTGGTATGCACATTATATAATTATAATAATAATAATAAAACAAAATTTAGTCCAATTATGTTTGAACTTTTTTAAATTAAAGGATTATGCATGTAGAAATTACAACAGAATTTTATTTGTAACACAAATGATACACTGTTCAATTTCCATAGACTTAGAAGGCCATGGCTGATTGCCTGCACTAGCAATTCTATAGAATTTTGTTTTGTTAGTACACGCTTAGATGCCTTAGAATATTGCAGATGAATTAAATTTTTTAACTTAAATATCGCAAGGTATATAGAAGTCCATAGAATTAAGGGTGACTGAATAAAGTGTTTATTTGACTCTATCTCTGATTCCTTAAATACACAATGCATATGGTATACAAAATTGTCTTATCTGGAAATCTGCTAATTCACACTATTTTTATGCACATATTATAGATTTTTAAAATGTATAGGAATTTAACATTAAATCCTACATTTATTTCAAAATGAAGATATGAAAGAAATGTCAATAAACAAAAACAAATTAAACTAACTTTAATGAGAGGAATACTATGTTCTCTACATAGTGCTTCAACTAATGTGCCATATGCTTTTTCATCACAGTTTTCAGCTAAGATACAAAATACTGGTTTTTTAGGATTGTCAAGAGCCTTAGCACACTCATGAAGACCTCTGACTAAGCCATCAACAGCTAAAGAATTTTTTAAAACTTCTTGAATTGCACTGTCAAGAGTTATTTCGACACCATCTGCCATTGCTTTAAAAATAAAAGGAAATGCAAAATTATAAACATAAATCAGACAAATGTGTTTAATAATATATACTGAATAATTATATTATATATATACATTACATTTGTAGAAATGAAAGAAAAAAGAAAGCTCAAAAAGTTTGTTAAGTTGTGTATTACATATAGATGCATATACATTTGATTTTTTACTCTATAAATGATCCATTGTAATATAATCCCCCCATGGATTTTCATCATTGCATGTATCATTTAACGATACCATTTAATAGGGATGTGATTAGCAACTTTTGAAAAACCCAGAAAATAGGGGGTTAGGGGGGCTCCACCATTCTGAACCCATTTTTTGGATGTTTTCACCTCCAAAAACCCAGAAGAATCACATCCCTGCTTTAAAATCTAATATTTTCATCATGGTACAAGTAAGTCCTCCTGGGTGCGACTTAACCTGGGTAAGAGTTCACCCTAATTTGATAATGTATGTACAATGAATGTAAAATTTAATATTCAATAAAATATTAATTGATACAAATTGACTAATCTAAGGATAGTTCATCCGTTCCCAGTGAATGTCTTGGAGTACCAACCACTGGACTAAATAGCAAATAAACTTTGATTAACATAAAAATTCAAATGAGAACATTTTGATCAATTACTCCCAGATAATCAATCTCCTTGTTGGATTTTAACTAATGCATGGATCTTAATCTAAGGTTAGTTGATTGACCTTAACATTGTAAAATAAATATATATGGCTATATATATTTCAAGGGTTTTGCTTATAAATAAGAAAAGACCACAATATTTATTAAAAAAATATTATCTGCATGAAAAATTGTAAATGTTTTTATTTTTTATTAGCTATTTTAAACATATTACATTGGTAATTCACGACCAATTAATATAAAATGAATTAAATTTTTGATAGTCATTTCTGAATGTCATAAAAATATTTTCAAGTAATTGAATATGATTCAGAATAATTTAATAAATTCCCTACTGCTTTAAATGTTATATCGTAAGTTAAACACGCAAATTGTGCCTTTCCCGCTGTTTATATTAATTAATATAATGGAAACAAACAAATAAGTAAACTTCATTTTTTTTATCTATGTATTAAGAAATGGAAAGGATAAAGGACATTCAAACACATATTTATTATCAGCAGTTTTCTTAAAACAGAAAAGCTTTATACTTACTACGATAATTTATGTGTTAGATGAACTGAATGACTATTTTATCATATTTCTGTTGTTACTCTGTTACATAAATTATTTATTTCAACTTATCTAGTGATTTATTAGAGTGTATGAATAAAACTTTAATTATATTTGTTTGTCTTATTGGCTTATTTGTAATCTATGTGCGTATGTCACTCTGAAAATATAAAGCTTTTATTATTATTATTAAAACGAAGCAAAAGGCCAGTAGGATAAACTAAAAAATAAAACAAAGAAATTCGTCTTCATGAGAAAAATGTTTAACTGAGATTTTGAAGACTGATATATGTATAATATATCAAATTATACCGATTTGCATAATGCAAAGCCATCAAAAGTAAAATGAGGCTTCAATTTTTATGACCCTAAAAATGTATATTTGCTTCTTTTTATACATACCTTCTGTCAAACTGGAGTTTCACCGTAAAGTAACCATTCGATTTTATGTAAATTTAATACGCTTTGATATATTGCTCAATCTCAGCCCTATTTAGCAACCCTCTTATTCTATGTTGTTTCAATTTATGAATTTCAGCATGCAATTACAAAAAAGTAAACTGTGATAAAAAAAAGCCTTTTAAATACTGAGATACAATGTTGTTGCAAGGAAATGCTACTTCAACCGTTGGCTTTATTCATAAAATTAGGAGTACATAAAATAGGTATCACACTAACTATATAGTATAGCAAAGCATTTGCTTTGCTTTATTCATATACCCCTATGTTTATTACATAACAGCTTGCACCCAATTTCATATCTCTACTTTTACAAATCAATCGCATTTAAATTGTTGCTCCTAACAATTGTTAAGAGCTTGTACTTTGAATGGTGATATAATGAAATCCAAATTCAAAGTTTTAGAAATAGAGTTAATTCAATTTTATTTGAGCATCTAAATAAATAAAAGTTATAAATAAATGACAAACATATTGATTAGAATAAATACCTACGTATATAAATAAATGCAAATTAAGACATTAATCAATTTTATAAACATTGTTAGTTCACACTAAATTGAATTATTATTATACCTACATATAGAGTGAGAAAGTATGTTTTGAAATAACATAAGCATAAAATATTCAATCTAAGATAAATGCAGTGAATAAATTTAAGTTTTTATTGATCGTTCAAAGATCAAATCTAATATACAGGTCATTGATACAGGTACTTCGAGTTTTTCCAAATATAAAAATGCAATAAATGTGAATTATTGATATAAACAATATCACAATCAATCAATATCACTAATTACTCTATGATCACTAATCTATGAAAAAAACAAAAACAAATTAGTAAAATTAGTATTTTGACAAATCTCCCAACAAATTGAATAAAACTTCCTAATAAACTGAATGAAAAATTACCAATAATTTAGCAGGAGAGTGGCCAGAATTGAATACATTATGAATGGAATGGCAGAGATCATGGTTGCTTCACCAAATACGGATGGATCATAATTAAAACAGTTTGTTTGACCACGAAGAACCAAAAAGTTTTGAGCTTCACAAAATTCTTCACCAGTGGCATATTTCAAACCTATGATGAAAAATGAATATTTCAGAAAGATATTAGTATATTATGAATGATGAATATTAGTAAAGATATATTACCCAGTTTTAATCCTTTAAAGTATGCGTCTTTACAATTGTTCACAATTCCATTGCAAAAATCTGCACAAACTACTGCTCGACTAAAATAAAAGAGAAATTTTAAAAAGAATTCCGTAAGATCAATTAGGTCTCACGCAATCATTTTAAAGTCATAAAAATGATTTATCGTCCCAAAAAGGCCCCAAAGAGAGAGTTTGCTCATACCCAAAAAAGAACTGAAATCAACTAAATAAAGAAATACATATAAGGAATTTTTGTTGAGCTAACTAATAATATAGTTTTTGAAATAGATCTTTAATTAAATTCTATTTTGAATTAACTTGTTGGTATTCACAAAGCGCATTCCGAGTGGCTACTCGCTTAGAATTTATTTAATCATAATGACCTTCTTGATTGGTTCATTATTTTGAAGTTATTTCATATTCATTTTTATATAGGACTACTTACAAGTAGTATAGGACACGGTATTTTAAATTATTCGATGTATTTATATAGATATTAATAAGCGATAGCTGTATCCGGTTAATCGATACAAGGAATGCAAATAATTATTTAAATACCGACCCTGAGGGTACGACAGGGTCGGCTATGGTCCCTACTCAAACACATTGGTGTTTGATTCAATTCTGTGAGACATGCTGCCACTTGAACTATGGAACTCTAAACTAAATGACTGCTAACCAAATGTTGTCACCTAGCTGGATAATTATGACAATAATTTGATACATTAATTTTGCAATAATGGTATGTATTCATTAATAAAAAATATATTCAATGAAATTCAATATATACTTGTATTTTATCTAAAACAAACTAACATAGTTTAAAGAATATTGTGGAACTTTTATGATCGCAGTTCCAATGCATTGATATACTCTAGAATAGTGTGACATCAGGATAGATCATTTGATTGGCCGTCAGGATATGAGAATCTCTCTATGAGGAATTCCCTATCTCTAAACCAATAAGGCGCTCTTATTCTGTCACTGCTGAGATATAAATAAACAGTTACTATAGCAGCGAACGCTTGTATCCAGTAGTGACGTAATTTATTCATTGATATTATTTATAGAGAAAAACAGTCCAACAAGAAATATACACATTTATTATTAGACAAGTGGTTGGAAAAGCAATGTGAGTTAAGTTGAAATTCAAGTCCTAATTCATATGGTGAAACTAATTATTGATTTGATGACGTCATCATGTTAACAGTTGAAATGATATAAATGGGCGAATCTCTCTCAGAGGATAGTTGAGGTTGGTTAATTGTGATCAGAATATAGATGAGAAGGAAATCGGGTTTCTTTGAAATGGATAATCAACTATCGGCTTGACAATTACTCTTAGTAACTATGTGTTACAAATATATGATATTCTTAATTGAATTTGAATTAACACTGAATTTGATAAATTGCTTGTAGTTGTATTCTGTGATAATAATTCTTTATTTAAATAGTTAAGTGAAACAGTTGAAAATTAAGATTATACTTACGCTTTTTTGTACCAGTATTTTTGATAGGGACTACAAAAGAAGCACATAAGATAATTCATCATATTTCTGCAAGTTTTTGTAGCTTTATAGAGAGGAGGCATACCACCAAAAACAGAGGTCACTTCCGTTCTTTTGCAACAAGCATTCGACTTATACCAGGAACAATTAACAAGACTGCTTTCAGGGGCTGAGAATCGAGCACTGGCTAAAACAGTTATTAGGAAGAAACAACATTATGTATCAAAATGCTATTGTTAAACATATGACATTCATATAAATTATGTTTATTCAACCCTATAATTGATTAATTTCTCATGACAGGCAAATCTAGAGGCTTTGTCTAAATACCTTTATTTTACTAGATAATTACTAGATAATTACTAGATAATTACTAGATAATTTAAAACTGTAGTTAAGTCTAAGATGTCAATTGTATGTCTAGAGATAATATCACAAAGTAGTAAACTCTAATTAATAATGATACATTTAGAGTTACTCCATAATATAATGATACTTACAAAATGTTTTAGTTTCTCTTTTCCTAATATATAAGGTTAAGATATATTAAAGTGTTCATCCGACTTTTAGTCTTGGAGTTATCTGCATTTTATTGCATTCTTGTTAAAAGTCAGCAATTATGTAATAGCTATTATTGTCTTACTGTTATTCGATTATCCTGTGATCCCTATCAGTCATTGCTTTTATAAAATATCAATTGTTTTAAGATTTGTTTTGTAAAAAGAATAATAGACTTTAGTATTTTATACAGAGTGGTTTGATCTATATATCCAGTTAATAAATAGATTAGAAATGTAAATTTTTGCAGATACAAATAAATTATAACTACAATTATCTATACCAAAGTGTGCTTCCAAAATCCCAAATACAACATCATCATAGGTATGACAGTATTTACTATCATTTATTTATATTTAAATATATATATATTTTTAACTTTGTGTAATCAAACATTCAAATTTATATCTCTCTTAAGCAAATACGCATGTGTATGTTGTGGCCCAATTGAGAACAATGACAAGTTCTAAACTGGTTGGCCCAATTAGGAACTTTTTTATGGTTCTCAACTGGCTGTGACCAGGTAGCAGTAGGAACTTTTATATTACATGATTATTATAATAAGTATAATACAATTAACAAAGCTTGTTTTACACTGCCAATACATTTTATTAACAAACTTAAGTAATTACTAATTATATTTGTGCTGAATTATTTGTTCCCAACTGGTCAGATAGTTCAGAACTTTTCATGGTTCTTAACAAATTAGGGTGAACTCGTACCTAGGTCAAGTCATACCCAGGAGAACTTGTACTATGATGAAAATATTAGAATAATACAGCTTAATTGTCTCTGATGTTTAGTATCTATGCTTTATTCTAATAATAGTTATATAAATACAATCTTGAAATCTACCTCTCTCTTACAGATTAATTGTTTAATTGGACTATCAATAAGGTATGTAATAAAAGCATAACATATCACAATTAACTATACACATTGACATGTTAGATATTAATATTTCATCATGGGTACAACTTAACCTGGGTACGAGTTCACCTGTTCCCTTCTTAACAACTGGGCCACAATTATACAATATGTATACTTTTTAAAAAAATTCTTAAAATATAATGCAGCTAAAATTTGTATATTTTATTTAATAATTTAGGTGATAAAAAAACAAACTATCAATTAATTGAGTAAAAAGATTTTAATAGCGACATAGAAATTAAACTTTGAAAGAAAAAATATTACCAAAGTATGTGCATTCATTTCCATTTTTTGAATTTGTGGGTTCGAATAATATATCTATTTCTTCTTGCACTTGATTTACCGTCATAGGATCATTATTAATAAGTAGGTTATGAGTATCTTCTTTTAGTGAAATTATAGTTACTGTTAGATTTAAGAGTATTATACATACTATTCGACGCATATTTAAGTGTCCCATATTTAATTGTTTACAGAATAGATATAAACAAAACCTTCAATTTGTTTTATAAGAGATCAATAATAATTATAAAACCCTCAAGAGTATATTAGTTAACCTAGTGAAATCTAGAGTGTATTTGAAGTAGTATAATCTAAGATAAAACCCTAAGATAAAACCAAACTATTTTAAAAAATCTTATTACTGTAATATGGCGGCCGAAATGGATCATAGTGGATATGTGCATGGATATGTGGATATGTGGATATGTTAAAGTGGATATGTGGATATGTGGATATGTCGTAAGTGGATATGTGGATATGTTAAAGTGGATATGTGGATATCCACTCTATAGAGTGGATAGTACTGTACAAAACAATAATACTTATTAAGAAAATGAAATATACAGTTTTTGAAAGGTCCTGTCAACTTCACAATTTTTCTCGCTCCTTGCTCGATTCATTTGAGCTTTAATATCACAGAAAAGATATCGCAAACAATTATCTAATTATTGTGGTGCTATTTCTTCAATTTATTTTAGTACTTTAGGGGTAAAAATTGGGTATACCTATTGAAAGTGATGGTTTAAATATTACAAATTAAATGGAATTAGTAAATACCTTAAATGCACACTTCCAAAACAGTTGGTGAGAAAACGGGAACAAAAATAACATCTTTAAACGATGGTCCTCGCTCTTAATGTCTGATCACTTAAACCAATCCGCATTATACTTATCTAAAGAACAAGTTCAAAAAATAATACTTCCTTTAATACTTTTGGTCAAATCCTCAGCACTTGTCTCAGCAAATCGGTTGTTTTTCTATAAGCCTTTAAAGTTGTCATGAAGTCTCTTCATTTATACTTGGATTGTATCTCCAAAGTTGGATTTGTTGTCTAACAAAAAAGCTAAAAGCTCAAATATCCCCATATAGTCTCCAGCATAGAGTAATGGTCTCCAGTATGAGTAACATGTTAATTTCCTATTTCCCAAGCATCAAAAAATTCTGAAATATAGATAATCGGCTCGTCCTATATACCGGGTACTGTGGTTACAAACAAGAAATATAGATTTTATATTGATAAATAACAAGATTGTTTCACGTCCTCGTACTTTTTAAGCATGAAAATCCTCAAATCTGTTATTATATTAAATTTATTATATTTCATGTGGTAAGGTATTGTATGTCGAATAACTTAATAAAGATTCGTATTGTTATATTTTTTGTGTAGAAAACTTTATATAGACAAAATATAGCTACTATAATAGCTACGTATAGGATAGCATCCGATAGTTAGCTACGAAACTATTTAACAGTCTGGTCGAGCCGGGCAGGCGAGACCTCAACTGCCTATTCATGAACATGAATGGGCAGTTGAACTGCGAAAATTTGAAATAAATTTATTACCTACAGCATCGCGCTTTTTTCTTTATTATTATAATTATTTCACATATAATCTTATATTTTATCACCTTATATTATCTGTAAACGTTTGCTTTTTATATAAAGCAATTTGCTTCATTGACAT